>BMAW01015059.1:25388-46698 GCA_019974015.1 Nephila pilipes | reverse complement strand
AAAAAAAAAAAAAAAAAAAAAAAAAATGGCTAGGACAGCAAAAAGTTTATCTTAATTTTTTTAACTATCCACATAGAGTAGATCCAGGAAGATAAAATCTATCAGTTTGCTGATAAAGTTGATAATGACAAAAGAATGGTTAGAAAAATGGCTAAGACAGCGAAAAATATAATCCTGACAAATGTTTGTGACCTTTTTTTGCTCAATTTACGTTCATATTTTAACTCGCGGTTCACTTATTCATCGGTTTAATAATATGGACTCATAACAACCATTTGTTAACAAAGCCAGTATGTATACGTAAATATTCTAGCTATTTAAAAAGTGTGCCAGAGTTTACTTGTACTCTCAGAGAACAAGGCAACAGGGAGCTATAGTTAGTTTGATGTATTTATTTTATTTCAATGGTTTTGATGAAATAAACTTAAAAGAAACTTTATTTTAAATCCATTTTAAAAATAAACTCAATACTAGGTTTCACCGCGAAAATCAGCGTTAATCAGGAAAACACATTTCACAAAAATCAATTGACATTTTGACAAGTAATTAATAAGCAATCTAAAGAATCATTAATTTTTTTTTTCTCGATTAACATCTGTGCTTCGTTCCCCACCCCCACCGTACTGCTAGAAGCTATTCTCACTATTTTTAACATTTTTTTTTTTATTTAAAGGAAGATTAACGTCTTTCAAGACTTGCTTTGCATATTACTTTTTCCAAATCTTTTTTTTTTTTATCCCGCTTACTTTTCTTTTTTTTTTTTTTAAATTTCTTTTTAAAACATTTCCAGATTTATATTTTGATTTTTTTTTTTTCTTACAACAATTCCTTTCTCTTGAGAAAAATACCCTTTTTGTAAGGAATCAAATCCGATATAATAAGAAAATATCATAAACATTGTTGCCACTCTACGACGCATCAATTTCCAAAATAATCTCTATCTTGTCAATCGCTTCTTTGTAGTAAGCAAGTCATGTACACAGCGTCAGAAAACATCGCCAAACGTTGGCGAAAATTCGTGATATCCTTTTAGTGACAGCATACAACCAGACTACATTTCTTCACCATAGCTTTTCGCAAGAAAGAAATCTCCCCTGTGATTTGTGATAGAAATGGCGTTTGTCGCATATAAATGTTCTCCCCTCCATGCTAATAACATCGCCTTGTATGTCGCAATATACGTTTTTCTCCCTCTCGAACGTTCTGCGGTCCGAATCTATTCTGATAAGAATGAAGGGAAAAAAATGTTTCTCCCCATATATTATGATAAAGATGGTGACATTTTCTTTCAGAATGCCGCACTTTTTTGTTATTTTGCAGCTTGTTCTTTTTGTTTGTTTCTTTCGGGACTATTTCGAAAGATTTGTGCATCAGATTCCGTACGACAGAAAGGAAGAATATGTTTATGTAACAACATTAAGATAAAGAAGAATATGTTTGTCAGTTCTTATCAACTGATTTGCCTCATTATCCGGTAAAATAAAGTGGCATGTTTGAAAAGGCATAAAATTTGATAAGTATCTTCATCTAGGGTTAAAAGTTTTTAGCTTCAATTAACAGGCCCTTCTACTGCTTCTCGCTTTTTTTTTTTTTTTTTTTTTTTTTTGCTCTAAGAGGGAAAAAAAGTAACAAATTATCTATGCTCTCTTTTCTCTACTATGAAGTCTAATGTTTTTATTTTATTTAGGTAATAGAACACCCTCGAAGAAAATTTTTTAAATTTACGTAAATTTTGCTACCAAATTTTATGACTTTATGGAGCTTCAAAATTAGAAGAACACCCAAGAAAAGTTCTGTTAGTGTATTGTTTGGACCTATTTTGTGTTTAATATCTATTTGTATTTTTGTGTGTATTCAATGTCTTTATTTTCATTAGTACTTTTGTGTGTCTTTAGTTTATATGTATGTATTTTGGTTTATATGTATGTGGTGCCATTCCCACGCCATCAACCTAGAATTTATCTGTTGTGTATTGGCAACATCCTTGTTTTTGGAACGAAGAACTGAGTTTGACGGGAGACGCCATTAGTGTATTAGTGTTAGTGTACGAGCTCGCCGCACAAGTATAGCTGCTGGCAGTCGTTAAAATAAATTTATAGTTTGTTAAAAAGTTTCTCATCTTTTTTACACACGATTATATATAATTTTTACTGTCAAAAGGGCATTTCTTACAAATATAGGCAAAAATGAATTAATTAAATTCGCAAAACATGGAAAAAGTACAAATATATTGACATTTTGTAAATTGAATATTTCCGAATATAACCTTATCGTAGAAAATTCAATAATACAGAATATAACCTCATCGTAGAAAATTCAATAATACAGAATATAATTTTATCTAGGGAATAGATTATTATTTTGATAATATAACGCCTGCATAGGAAGCTGTGATAGCTCGAGTTCTGAATACTGAAATTGTCTTTATGAGTCATTGTACTTTTCCCTTTATTGCATAATAATAATAAAAAAAAAATTAAAAAGAAAATTTTTATTCAATATAAAATCTCAAGAATAGTTTATTCTATATTGAAATTTTATAAAGCATATATATAAAATTTCAGGTTCATTGATGCATAAAATTATAAGATATTCTGTTTTGCAGTATTGAAAAATGTTTTTAGAACTTTTCCGGTCAGAGAAATACATGATCAAGTAATGCTAGAACAGCAGTAAAACTCACCTTCCAAATAAGATATAAACAGAATTCAAGCATATTTTTAAGGATGAAAGATTTAACTTTAATACAAGACCAAAAATAAAATAAAAAATGATATCTTGACCAAAAATTGTGCTTTGAAGTTGTACTGTATTGGCACCTTAATATGTTTTACTTCTATAGAAAGTTAAGAGATATCAAGTTTGAATGTACTTCTATACAGTGAAAAAAATTTAGCATGAAACTGAAGGGACTGAACTTTTTTTTCATGTTAAAAGAATCTCGTGTTAATTGACAGTAAACATCAAAAAAAATCATCGATATTTTCCACGTCATGGATTTTAATATTTAGATTTCCTGCTATAGTTTACTCTAGTAAGTAGTTAAAATTTTTTAAGCAGATGTGCAACTGATCATATTGGTACGCTATTTACACTTCAAATAGCTATACCTGCTTAATAAAAATCATGCTATAAAAAAAAAATTAGAATTTTTTTTGTAGCGTCTTTTTTTTCTTTTTTTCCGTATCAAATTATCGATAAATTTTCAATATCGATCATTATTTTATTTATTTCTCCATTGGAATACGTATGGAAATAACTTAGCATGCTTTTCATAATATTTCGCATTTGTCATGTAGTAGGGACAGGGAAGTGTAATGTGCACGAATAGGTCGTCATCGATTTTGACACAAAATTCACTGATTTCAACGTAAAAATTCCTCTGTTTCGACACATTCATCATCAAATTCGAAAAATTATCATACAAGTAGATTAAATGTTTTGTCAATGGTAGTGCTTTTACCTTCCCAAAGATTGCTTCATGATAAAAAAAAAAATGTATGAAATTACATAGCAATTTATTTCGCGTTTACCTATTTTTCACGTAAAATGCTTTCGTGTTAAATATTTTTCACTGGGAATATGTTACTTTTCTTCCTCTATCATTCCCTATATTTTAATTTCGCATATATCGTATCACTTAGATGGTTGAAAAAAAATGCTCTCTCTGCTCTGTAGTTACTTATACACAACTTCACTCTATAACATATTAAAAAATCATATTAGATAATAGTTGTAAATTTATAATTTAATTCATATGAGATTTCAATGATTGGATATGGGGGTTGAGTTTTGCAATAAGTAAGTTAGTTGTTTTGTAATATAAGCAGAAACATGAGTATAAAAAGATACGAGAGGTCTCACGACGCATTTCATGTTTTATCGTTATGTAAGACTTTAAATTTCATCTTTATTATCACATTTTTTTTACTACTTATATTTGAAAATTTACCACTATAAATAATATCTAAAAAAAAAGACTCTTCCAATGTATTTACTTATCTTTCAATTTTCTAAATTTCTTAATTTCTGGTAACTTGTAAAATGTCAAGGCTAAACAGAGAAAGTAATACATATAGCAGGGTTATCATTATTCTTGCACATGTGTTATTTTTGCAAAAATACTGCGGTGGCTCTCTTCAATAACAACGACTGAATTTAAAACGCCTTAATAAATAGTCCGACAGGAACGTCTCTTTTAATCCAGTTGATGAGAGTGCAGCGAAAATCGAGTGGTCAACTTTTCTTCGAACCCAAAGGTCAAGGATTCTAAACGCCGCCAGCACTCCAAGGTCAACTATCCTCTCCTCTATGGGATCAAAAACCATCCAATTTCGAAGTGGTGACGATGGACTTGAACACTAGATGGTAGTACAACCTAGAGTTGCTAGTCACAAATGCCCCGACGTAAAAACATGCCTTTGTGTGTCTAACTAGTACAACAGAAATGCCGCCAAGCCCACCAAGGTCAACTAACTATCCTTCCCTCCACGGGGTAAAAAAAACACTCCACCGCAGAATTGGTGACCCAGGACTTGAGCGCACAGTCAGATGGCAGCACAGCCTGGAACTACTGGTTGCACATACCCCCGAAGCAAAACACGGCTCTGCGTGTCGTATAAGACAATCGCATACAAATCACAACTAGTGATATTCCAGCAACAGTCAGCTGTCAGCAAGACCCTCCATTTGACTAGAGACAGCCGAGGAAGCTAAATAGAAACTGTCTGAAACAAAACTCAATACTACAGAGAGGAGATATTAGGGGGACCGGAAAGTAATGTCTTTTTTATGTATGTCGATATTCGTTAGTCAATTATCAGCTCATTGTGTACTTAAAAGTCGTGCCAATGGCATTTTAAGATTAGAGTGATTTGTTTATTCGTAAATAATTAATTTTTTTTCCTGCAATTTTAAGAGAAATGGCCAGCCAAATAATAGAAGAGATACATATTCGACATTATATGCTTTTTGAGTTTTACAAGGATGGTAACGCTATGATTGCTACCAAAAATATTTGCGATGTTTATCCAAATGCATTAAACATTCATAAATACCAAAGGTGATTTTCTAAGTTCAAGTCCGGTAATTTTGGTCTTTCCGACTCGTACTGATCAGAAAGACTAACAACTTACATGTTATGGGCAGAAGTGGAAGCAAATCAGTGTCAGACAATCGAGGAGCAGTCAAACACTCTTAACCAACCTTGATTGACCATCCAAGAACATTTGCATCAGATTGGTAAAGTAAGCAGAGCAGGTGTTTGGGCACTGCATAATCTACCCAAAGAAAAAACAAAGCTAACCTATCCACTATATGGAGCTTATTGCTTCAGCGGCACAATACAGAAGAGTTTTTGATTACTAATCACTAGAAATGAAAAATGGGTCCTCTAGGATAATCCAAAACACAAAAAGCAGTAGCTCTCTCCAAATGAATCGCCAAGAAGTACAGCCAAGGCGCCTTTCTGTGTTTGATGGAGCAATCACGGGGTCGTCCATTTTAAAGTGCTGAAACTTGGACAAACTGTTAATACAGACCTTTACTGTGAACAATTGGATCGATTAAACTAATCTATAATTGAAAATTCCCCAGAAATCGTCAACAGAAGAGGTGTTATTCTGCAACACGATAATGCAAGACCGCTCTGCGCAAGATAAACTCTGGAAAAAATTAATGAATTGGGATGGGAGGTATTGCCTCACCTACCATACTCGCCCCGTATTACGCCATCGCATTTTCATTAATTCCGATCACTACAACCATTTCTAAGTTGTAAAAAAATTTGAAAATCTGATGATGTCTAAAATATCGTCTCCAAATATTTTGCTCAAAAACCAATTGATTTTTATCGATCCGGCATTGAAACTGTGCTTAAAAAATGGTAAAAGGTTGTTGATAACGAGGGCAGTTACATCATTGATTAAAAATAAAAACTTTGAAAAGTGTATCAGTTTAAATTTAATGTAGAAAAACGACATTACTTTCCAGTCCTCCCAACACATATCAATTGCAGTAATGGCAGGAAAAACGAGCTTCTCTACAAAAATCGTTTAGAATATTCGAATCCCATAACGGTGATGATGGAGTGGAAGTATTTTCTTCAACAACAGCAATAGAAGTAAAAGGCCTTAATAACGTAAGACATCTGAAAATAATTCCTGTGATAGTTAGTTTGCTAACGTATCAAAAATTTAAAGCAGAATAAATGAAATACCCGTATTGTATTTTATAAGCATGAAAAGCATCGCCAATAAATTGTTCTTATTAAAGGTATTGATACAGTAAAATAATGGATTAATATAACAAAATATTAAGCAATGATATTAGATGCGATGTTGTCACTCTACCGATGAACGGAATTATGCGAAAATTAATAAAATTCTTCAGATTTTTCTGTTGTAAATCCTTATATTTAGCAATTTATTTATTTCTGAATAATAATAAATTCTAATTCAAAATTACGCGTTCATCCTATGGAATTATACACAATCTTTATTCAATAAAACCAAGAAGCATTTGCTTCTGATAGTATTTACTTCTTTATGTATTTATAGAAAAACTAGTGATGTATTCGATACTGTTTAAACAATCATTTCATTGAGTATCTGAAAAGAGTTTTTTTTTTTTTTTTTTAATTTATTTTTTGCCAATTTACTAACGATCAGTTTTAAAAATTGATTACTTCGCTTCGCATATGATAAAACAAAAATGTTACAAGAAATTACTGAGACAATGGCATATCAAGAGAGATAAAATTTCATGTATGAACAATTTAGAAATGTAAATGTATTCAATAGATATATACATAAGAAAAGCTATTTCTATATCTTTAAGCTACTGTTTCTTCATAGTTCAAAAAAGAATTAGAATTTATTTATAGAGCTATATAATTATATTATTAAAAATTTCATTCATTGGCATTGTTTTAAAAAAAATTGTAATAAAAAAACGAGAAAAAATATGATAAGTCTCCGTTAAACAAAGAAAATTGATTTAATGAAATAATTTAGTAATTGTATTTATTAATACCGTTTCAACAATCAATTCAACAGATAGCAGCATAACTTTCGCAACGGCAGGTCTACCACCATAAATAAACAGATCAATCATTAAACGACAAATACAGCGAATTATAGCGTTTTTAAGCGAAAACTATAAACGAGTGAAAAAAAATATTGCCAGAGGCGATTTTCTCTGCTTGCAATAGATGGCGCCATGAGACTGAAACGAAAATAAAATTATTGGTATTCGTGTTGGATACCGTGAATGTTAAATAGAGGCGTAATTAAAAGAACTAATTTTCAAGCGTTCTAAAAATAAATTTCTGATTTGCAAGTTTCCACAAAAAACACACAGTTTTTCTTCTCTTTTCGTTAGTCAGTGGCAAGTATGGTTTTTTTTCAGTAAGTTTTTAAGTTATAATTTAACTTAATCCAAACATATACACAATAGTTCAACATGATGCATAAATAACGTCTGAAACACTAATTACGAAAGATGAAAAACATTTCACAGAATTACATTCAGTTATTGCAATAATTTATTATTTTTTTTCCAAAGTGGCACTTTAAAAATAAATTTGTGCGCTTTTTTTTAAACTATTTCATCTGTTTTTCTTTTATGTTATAATAGTTTGTATATTCCATCATCAGCTTTCGAAATTCCAGAAATAAGCTGTTCGCAAAATTATGATGAATATTTTTTGGAAATATTGATTCAACACAAAAATTAACATGCTGATATAAAACAGAATTTCGAAAAATTAAGAAATTAATCGCTATATGCGTCCATTTTTAATCTTTAACTCATCTTTATATTCCAGATTTATGATAATTCGTCTTCTATTCTCGAAACAAATAGTTTTTCTTGTTGCCAACGAATGTAATATGTTTGATTCGCTGTAATTATTTTACATTATTTCTAAATCCATTATGTAGATATATTTTTGTGGTTTCTAAAAAAAACTCCTATTTTTCAATTTAAAATGATGAGGAAAATAAAATTTTCATAAGCCAAAATCGCTAAAATTTATTTTATACAAAACTTTGTTTTATCTCAGTAAATTACATTTACTTCAAAAGACAAAATTTCCCCTCTTTTTTTTTTTTTTTTTTTTTTTTTTTTAAATTTAGTCTATGAACCGCAATTAGTATTACTGCTACAGCATAAACTACTATTACTTAGCCAATAAGTAATAATAATAATTAATAGTAGTAGTAATGTCACAAAAAAATCGAAAAATATGGGTATCGGAGTGATTCAGGTTGAAAATTCTAACATTTAATTAAACTGAAGCCTCAGAGATGAGAGGCCAATATTTTATATTCTGCTTTTAATTTAATGCCCGAACAGAATATTATTTTGTATACTTTAATAATTTGTCGTTTGCTCTGATTTTAATATTAAATTTAATATTTGATTTTCTATGGCAGAATCGTCTGTTTTTATTATTTTCATTGTTAACAATGGCAACGTCTTAGCACTTTAGAATGTTATTTGTGGTATAAATTATAAGAATGTATTAAAAACTTGAAAAGAGTTTTTTTTTTTCTTTCTAAATAGTAATTGCTTTTGTGGAGCCTGTAGTTCCGAAGTTAGTTTACTTTATGCTAATTATTATTTATATAAAATAATTCTACTTTTTGGAGAACTTAACAGAAAGAAGAAAAAAAAAACACTTTACATTATGTTAAAATAACCATTTATCAACGGTTAAAATGTCAGAAATTTGTTACTGATTTTAAGTTATCCCAGATTCTAACAGGACATGAAAATTTCAAGAGCTGTTTATCTAGGTTTAACTTAATTGGTAATGATATTTGTTCTTGTGGTCTGGACACTGAAACCGCGGAATATGTCTTGCTGTATTGTAATCTATATTTTTGTAAAAGAGAAAATTTTAAAAAGGAGTTCAAACGCTTAGGTATTTTCTGGCCACCTATTTTATCTTTGTTGGTCACTTGTTCTGAAAGCCTTAATGTCTTGAGAAAATTTGTTTACTGTATAGATTTTTATAAATTTTATTATTATTATTTTATAATGTTGTTACCACTTACGTCTGTAAGTCTCATGTTATACAATGTGAAGCATGAGGAGTTTTGCAAATAAATTTATTAAAAAAAAATGTTAAAATGAAATTAGTAAAGCCAGTGTGATTTTTTTTAAACATCTGGTTCTGTACAACAGAAAATAAATAAGTCCAAATTATTAATAATCACATTTCTTAAACTTGAACTTGATTATGCTTAAATTTGTTTGGGATCTTTCACCTTCAAAGAAGTCTGGTATTCAATATTACATTTTTGTCCACAGTGTTGTTAAATTTTACGATCTCATCCGGATTTTCATATTATCTGTCTGCTTAGTTATTAACATTTTCAAGCTTTATAGGGATGTTGATGTACTTAGTATTTTTTACATAGTATTGTACATTAGTTGATGTTGATGTCTATTTGAAATAATCACTGAAAAAATAATCCAAAGATACGACCAAAAATTTCCTGCTCAAAGGAATACGACCTTTTTTGTATAGTATTAAAAGAGCACAAGGACATTTCAGAAACAATCTTTATGCAACTATCTTTATAAAATCATCCTTATTTATCTGTTTCCTCTCCTACTTATCTTGTCCTACCCTGTCCTATGCTACTGTCTTGTCCTGTCTTATCATATCATGCCCAACGATTGCAAAATTAATTGGGAAATTTTATAAAATACTAAGTACATTCATAACTAATTTTCAAAATGATGTTTATTAAAGTATCCCATTATCATTACTGTAAATCATATAATAAAATTTTCAATTGCATGTCTAATTCGAATTATTGTAAAATCAACAAAGAAATATACCGATAATTATAAAACGGAATCAATTTAGAGAAAAATGAAATGAACAGCGAGTTGAATGAATTTAAGAAGGAAAAAAAAGAATAGTGAATTAGTTAAGTTTTACATCCACTAAGTTGAAAAATTTTCTGTATAAAATTATATTTTTAAACAAGAGGTATCAGAAGTTTTGAATAATTATTAATTCATTCCATTAATTATTGATATCCAATATATAGAATTGGACTTTTTATTAATTTTGATGTATTTTATTGATTGAATAATAACTAACTAAAAACAGGTAACACACCACACGCAATTTTACATATTATAGATTAAAACTTATTCATAAAATTTATCTTAATTTTATTAAAAAGTTAGCGAAATCCATTGGAGTCATTTCCTTTAACTGAAGCAAAAATTAAGTTTCGTAGGTAATGAGTCTTATTCGATTAAAATGAAAGCTCTGAATAAATAGAAATATTTGCTTTGACTTCTGCTTTTAACATTTTTGAAAAGAAATAAACAGTTACTTTATTTTGAAGATTTAAGTACCATTATATATGTGTGTGTGTGGTCTTGTTGTTCATGGATTTTTGGTAATTTCCTTTTTTTTTTAAATAAGTAACAGCAGAAGGAGATTATTTGATGGTTCGTATCTTATAATTATGTGCATAATCACGTATCAAAGTCCACAACCTACGACAGCGTTTTTTTTTACTTCCCCCCCCCCCCCCATATTTCCATTTACGTGATTTTCAATTTAAACCCTTAATACTTTTAGTGTCAATCTTTGTTGTCTTTTAAGTGTTTAAACAAATTTTGCTATTTTGACCATTATATTTTAGTTTTATTTTGTTTACAATAATGATTTTTTATTATCACATTTTGTCATTTTTTTAGATTAATCAGGTGGAAAATTGAATGTTCATGAATTTCCATTGCGTAGATCCGATACAAAACACATTTAATTTAAATTGATTTTATTGATTGCTTAATAACGCGACACTTTTAGAAGTAACACGAGGAATATTTGCGACGGACTTCGTAATTTTGTATCTCAGTAAGTGACGAAAACGACACCTGCCAGGTACTTCCCCACCACGACTTCGGACGGATTTGGAACCTCGACAGATAGCCCCGCTACGGTTAGTCTTTAGTAGTATCAGAACTCGAGAAATGACTCAACGGAAACAACGTCGGCTGCGTGCTCGGACCTTGATCATTAGGCTACCGTGGCCTCAGCAAAAATCTAGGATCGGGATGAAGTGTGAAAATGTATTGAATACATCTTCAATTCACTTTGAAAAGAATTTTCAGGGAAGACAAAATTCTAAATGAAATTGTTAATAAGTGACATTCCTTTACTTGTATAGTTCTGAAGTCGAAGGAAATCTCTCTCAAGTATGTTAAAGTAAGATCAAGGACAGTTCGTTTCATTCAACTGAATGACCTTATTTAAAAAAACTAAAAAAAAAAAACCTTTCTTTCTCTCTATCTCCATTTAAGAATTGAAGCAAAAGTAAGTAATCCGTAACTTGAAGTAAACAGAATAATTTAACAAAAAAAAGTATAAAATGGGAGTTACAACTGAAATTCTTGAAGGTAGGTATGGGAGTTGCAAAAGTCACTTTACAATTTAAAACGCTGATAACATTTGGAAAAATTACGCTTTATCTGTTTTTAAAACCTAAAAATAAAGGTTTGGAATTTTAATTACAGAAAAATTCGCAAATGAGCATTTTGTGAAAATTATGTAATGTCACACTACGAATACAGGCCTATCTTATTCTCATGCGCGCAAGACATAAATGCATTATTTTCCTTTAAAGCCTTCAATATTGACCAGTTCTGGGCTCCAATACAGCAGAAAATATGCCACGAATGTGATGATAGCAAAATGGAGTCACATCACATTCAGCAGGAGAGTTCTAGAGAATGCTAAGGCCAGTTTTTGGAGGAAAAAAATCATTCTTAGGAGTCAAATTTTTCTTGACCATCACATCATTACCTAGATTTCATTAAGCCATACATTTCTTCTCAGGAGGTACCTGCGACGATATCCTGTTACCCGTCTCAAATGTATTTTAAAAATTATTCTATTTATAAGATCTAAATTTCAACTTAAATGCAAGCATAGATCAAGTAAAAAAAATATGGAGGAATGATTTCAGGTATTTTGCTTTCCTTATCCGCTAGCACTTCAAGTTCTATAATCTATTACAGAATACACTTACCTAAATATGATGCGAGTACCTCCTGCAATTGCTCGCACAGTGTTGAGCCCTAATCTCGCCAAATCCATTCTACATATCAGAATACCGCGCCCATCATACCAACACTCTTCTTAAAACCGTGGCATTAATTATTTTCAATTCAATTATTTGTCCCTTTTATATGACTTATATCCAATCACTCCATCTCTAAAGTTTACTTAATTTGCATCATGTTTCATTTGAATGGGAAGAAACTGAGAAGGGAAATATATAATCAGAAAGGAGCCCCAGATGTTAGTGGAAGGGGGGGAATTCGCATATAACACATGTTACATCCCTTAAAAATTGTGTTTTCATAAATAAGCCTATTCTTAAACTCATAATCAATATTCGTCTAGTAATACAGCTAAAAAGATTGCAAATTGTTACGAAAAATGGACCAATATAACCTATAATTGCAAACTGGACAATGGTACTCCTCTAAGATGTATAGTTTTCTATATCTAGTTCAAAAAAAAAAAAAAAAAAATAAAAAAAAATTATAAAAAAATTTATATATTTTTTTTTTTTTTTTTTGTAAAACATTAAGAATTATATACATGTTTTAAAACTATAAAGGAATTAAATTGCAATATAATGGAATTAAAAATTTCGGTACTATTCGATTTGAGCAATTAGTGAGGAGTTTTATCAGAATCTGTCGGCTTCTCCATTTAATGAACTTTCTCTCTCATTTACAAAAATAAAATGAAATAAACACAAAATCAAAAAAAAAAAAATAATAATAATAATAATTAAATAAATAACAGTAAAAATAAAAACAAATAAAAAGATAAATACTAAGCAACTTATTTTTATAAATAATTTCGAAAGTAAAAAATTGTTATTAATAATAAAGGATGTCAATTATTTCTGTTTGTCTAGTTTGCTTAAGTTTTACCAGCTACAAATGGTTCTAAGAGTTGAATAGTAGTTTAATGGGTGATATTGCTTTAAAAAAAAAAAAAGTTGGAGAGAAGATAAAAATACAAGAAAGTTTTCAATTAAAAAAAAAAAAGTTCAAGGAATTTAAATTTATTTTATTAGACACTTAATTCAAAATGGCATCTCAATCAGTATCAAATATATAAGTTTTGACAGTTTTCAAATTCTGGCTACTAGTTTTGAAGCATTTGCAAAGTGGAGTCACACATTCGAATATATATGCTCAAGTAAAAACCACAAGCGAGACAGAAACATTCAAGCTGAATCGAAAAAAAGTACAAATGATTTAAAATAAACATAAATCAGATGTTAAAGTTCCGTGAGGGTAAACATTATATACTTGGAAGCTTTTAAATGTATAAAATTAAATGTTTAGTTAATTTAAAGATTCTTTTACAGCTTTTTTTTCCCACTTCTAAAAATTAAATATCTCTCAAAATATTTCTTATAATTGCGTGGAATTTGTATTATACGTTACTTTTATACAAAATTAATGAATTTATCCTCAAGAATTTTTAACAATACTTCGCATATTTAAAAATTAGAATATTTTCAAACATATAAATTGAAGAAGAAATTGATAAATTTGGCTTAAGATTTTTTAAATTATATTTTGTATTTTATTTATTACCTTATTCTAGTGCAAAAATTTGTGAAGACAGAATTCGTAATAGGTGTTTACCAATATATTGTTTAAACTGTAACTTTTCATGAAAATCTCTATTTATGCACGCATGCGCAGACTCACATTTACATAAAAGAAGTAAATATATTTCGATTTTTTTTTTAAGAAAAAAAGTTCCAAAACTGCATTCTCACTTTCAATATTTGATTCGATATTCTTAAAAATGTCCATTATTTTTTTAAAAACACTCTCTTCTATGTACACTAACTTTATTGTTCTTAATTTTTATCAAATCTTATATTGCAGAAAAGTATTAGACAATGAGCATAAGAATACAACAAAAGAACAAAAAAGATGTATTAGTCAACCATATAAGTATTCAAATGGAAGAATGCTCTTCATCGCGTAGAGCATAGTTATTTATTGTATACGAAATGGTATAAATGTATCAAGTAATGTGCATGAAAGGTGTATAAATGTATACATGAATGGTAAAAATAAATAATCCATAAAAAATGCATAAGTGGATCATTCGTGTATATATTAATGCCTTATTAAAGTGATAAGTGTAATCAACTATTATCTTTTTCAGGAATAAGAAATATACAAACAAGAAAAAATTTATTCCTTGTAATTTTAATTCATTTTGAATACAGCATCAAAATTGTTTATTTTCCGCCTCATATTCTAACTAGTCACAGAACAGTGAAAACATCGTATTTCGTAAAAAATCATCGTATAACATTCATAAGCATAAAATTATCAGCGTTTGCAATGTTTTAGGTAAACAAACAAGGTGCATAAATTTTATATCAACAGTTTTACAATACTAAAAATATTATTCCTCGGTGATTTTTGCTTCTAGCTCAGAAGAAATAAACTCTTGGCTCGAGGTTTGAACCTCGATTCCAGCATCGGATTCAGTGAAAAAGGCATTAAATATCACTACACCATCTCAAAGTGTTTAAATTGTAGGTTCTGATAATCTTCATGACTTGTTTTGAAATTGCCATCGCCCCTTTTTCTGTAGTTCACTCACATTATTAATATGTCCCAACATGTTGTTTCGAGAAAATGGCACTAATTAAAGTGAGTGAACATAAAATAAAGAATAGGTGTTGACTAGATTGACATTATAGTACATTATGATTAAACAACTGCATTTAATTTGCTTGAAGTATATATAAATATTGCTGTGATACATATATTTGATTTTATACATTATCGTTTGCTTTTCTTTGAATATCCGAATAGAATATTATTTTGCCTACTTTTATATTTATTGTTTCCTCTTATTTTAATGTATAATTTAGCAATTGATTTTTAAGGCAGAATCGTCAGTTTTTATCCTTTTTATTGTTAACACCAGCAACGTTTTTGCAGTTTAGAATGTTTTTGCTCGTGAAAAAATTGCTTCTATGGAGCCTGGGGCTCTGAGGGACACTTAATTTACGCTAATTAATATTCATTTGAAATAATTCTACTTTTTCGAGAATTTAACGTAAAAAGAAGGAGAAAGCCTCAGCACACTTTAAAACGAAATTGATAATTTCAATTTTCTTACAAATTTTAATTTGATTGAAAAATATCGTATCAAAATATGTTATCAGCAATTTTTTTTTTTTTTTTTTTGCTTTTGCATCCATATGAATGCTTGATTAAAAAAAATCAAACCAAAAAAATTTTCAGTGGCTTTGACATTCCGTATGAATGCCTGATTAAAGAAAATTAAATCAAAATAAGTTTTAAAAAGTTTTGTCATCCACATGAATGTCTGTAACGAAACTTATTTAAAATATCTGCTCCAGTTAAGCGAAATTTACTTCCAGAGCTCACAATGAAATTATTTCTAGAGGTTTTGTCAAAAAAAATGTAAATTTTTAGTTATTACTGCATGAAAGTTAATGATGACAAACCTCTTAGTTTTTGAATCAGAATCAAGTTGATTAGGCTGATACTCGATCTGGTACCTCACTTTCGTAACATCCACATCTCGTAAGAAATTTCGGGGTTCAATTCCATTTAATGCGTTACAGCCTTTATTATTCCGTAAGACAAGCTATAAGTAGAATCAGAATTCGAGCACAACTACCGTGACTTTCAAGAAGTATCTGTTTGTGTAGGTAATTTCAATACTATAAAGATGAATTAATAAAGTTCAGGGTGAGTCGTTGTGAAATTACTCTAACGGGGATTTAACAGAGCTAAACGACACATATTACGAGACAGGTTTGTGTTCATTACCAAATGAAATTAAAACATTCAGTGCCTAGATCTGATACATTCACATTATCTTTCCAATATTTTGGACACAAGGTAGCTCCAGATAGCTCACTCTTAAATGTTTCAGGTTGATAATTGTAATTCTTCAAACACTAACACTTGAACATTGAAATTTCCTCTGTAACCTAGAAATCTTGACCACCCTCTGAATTTAATGAATGAAAACGTTCCAAAGCTGGAACGAGGAGGGAGGGATGGACACACACACGAGAACAGACTACTTCGTGATGAAGAAGAAATAAACAAAATAAAAAGGAACCAGAAGAAAAATAATTACCCCACCACGATACCTTACCAAAAGCGGATGCAACCCAGGACCCATCGATCAAAAGGTGTATTTTGTTGGGGGCCCCCTCTTGCACGGGGGCCCCACCCTTCAAGGACGGCTCCGAGGAGACTGGACGAAGAGCCAGGTCAACAAACCATTCGTTTACGAGGAAAGTTTAAGGAAGGGGGCGGAGACTTGCAAGGGCTACGCCTATTCGTCGTGTGTGTCGAGGTGTTTTAGGAAAGTAAATCGGACGGGCGTGTGCGGTTAGCACGCAATACTTGCGACACACCCTCCATTTTTGCCATGTGTTGGATCATCACTCCAGCAATACTTAACTCCCATCCCCCCCCTTCTCCTAGCGTAAATGTTAAGTATCATGTCTTGTTCGTGATAGGGTATTCATCTATAAGGTAATATTTAAACATACATAGGGTCTTACATAACGTCGTTCGTAAATTTTAATGTGCAATCAAGCTCTACGATGGTGTGTGTTCTTTTTGATGGTCATACGTGAGGATGAAACGTGTGGGAAGGAGGGGCAGAAATTCTCAAGTGGAGGAAGGTGGGTTGCAAGGTTACTCTTAGTTTCATCACTTTTATATTTTTTATTCCTATAGTATCACTTACATTCATTTCAAAAATTCACAGACTAATTTAATGGTTATGGTAACATAAGTTGAAAAACAGAAACAGATTTATAATTTGTTCTTTGGAAGTAGCGTGAATGTAAATGGCTAATTTAAAGAGAATATATTAGCATATTAGTTCCTTGAGATTGAAGTTAAGAATTTTGTTTTACTCTGATTCTCTTTATTACTTTGTTAGAATACTGTCACACTCAGCTAATGAGATTGCCCTTTTTTAGTGTATGTTACACTTGAGCTCTCCAACAGGTTATTAGCGATGGACCTCCTCATCTCGAATATTAAGAGTGAGAAGAAACCCTAAGTATGATATCAGCCTCATCATTTTCTCACACCATACCATTTTAATATGTAGCAGCCATATAATTCTCCATAATGCTTCTTATCGTTCTTCGGAATGTTTCGTAAAATCGCATATTAGGGTGTTTAAAAAAAAAAAAAAAAAAATCCTAAATTTGAAGACCTACTGTAATAAAACCAAAAACAATTAACAACCTCATCATCTTTGGACAATTTAAATTAAAAATAGTACTTTAAAATTTACGACAACTACCACCTTAAAATGTAGTCAACCAACGCGAGAAGTCTTTTCCGTCGGTACACTTATCATACTTAATGATAAGTGTACCGACGATAAGATAGGCTCGGGTTCGAATTTCCGATTGCCTTTCTGAAAACTTTTTATTTTTTATCTTTCTCTTCTCATGTTAAACTAAATCTATCACCCCTTACAGTTTCAGTAACTCTTCATATTTTTCAGTGTTATCCTCAGATCAAACATCCATCCAATTTCTCTTTAAATTTTTAATTTCTAATTTTTTTTCTTCTAATTTTTAATTCTTTTTTCAGAATCCCATGTTGGCCAGCCAATGAGAGCCATACACTCTTAAAGCTCTCAAAAATATTTTAAGGCCTTTCTTTTGCCTCCATCTCAATTAGCTAATAGCTGTCAAGCAACCAACCAACTGCATTTTTTGCTATCAGAACTCTCCTCACATACAGCAAAACTCCATATTCTGCAGTGCAACATAAAAGATTCTTATGATACGAACTTGAAAAGAGGGCTCCCGAAGAACAACAGTTTTGATTCACACTTGGCAGCAAGTGCATGGACAGGAAATGAAATGCAATAGAATCTCGTTGCTCAAACTAATATAGTGTTCCTGTGATCTCTCTAATTCTTCTATTTCCTCTTCATTACACTTCTTCTAACACCGAAAAGCTCCTTTACACATATATCACGGTTCTCTCTCAAGTCTAGGGTCTCATATCAGCCATCGTAATAAAGTAATCATAGATGATAGTTTAAGAGATAAGCGAGTGAGAACCTGTTACAATATGAAATTAGGAACTGATAACGGGGAATATAAGGCTTTAGAAAATATAGTATTAAGTCAATTGAATTTAGGATGTGACGTTCAGAATAAAACCCAAGACGTTTAATTTATGAAATTCGTATGAATTTCAAGTTTCAATCAAATTCAACATAAGTGTAGAATTAAGAATTATGTAACACTTTTTGTTACTTAATATAAAATTAAAGAATTTCCAAATAATATAGTACATATTTGCTAAGTAGCAATTTAAAATACTAAAAGTACTTTGTAGTTACATTTTTTTAAAATTACTAAATTATCTTAACGTATGAAAGCGAACGAATGGCTTTTTAAAGTAGCAATGCGTTGTGGTCCAAGAAAGCCCTTATACAATGTGCAATGCGTGTAATTTAATCTGTGGAGTGTTTAAAACTTTTTGAAAAGGGTTTTTAAAATAAACTGAAGAGAATAATTTTAAGGTATTTGAGATGCTTTTTTTTTTGCCATCAAAGTCGCTCTAAGAAGCAACTTGGGGTCTATTGGCGTTTAACCTCGTAATTTTGAGTCTCAGTTAAATGATGAGGACGTCACCTAAGTTTGCACCTCCTTCTCTAAACTTCCACACCAAACCAACGAGAAGACTTGGGACCTCGACCAGATTAAACGTGAATCAGGTCTTTAGAAGATTAGGGCTCGAGTCTACGACTCGACGAAAACAATGTCGGTTGCTAGTCCGCGACCATGAACCGCGTCCACATTCAGGCCATAGAACGGAGAAACTAATCAATAACTTTATAAGACAATTAATTAGGCTTATTAAAATGTAGTATACTCATATGTGTATTTCTTCCATTAGACCATTAAATAATAATGAAAACATGACACATAAATGATAGTTAGTATCTAGAACTATAATAATATATAGGAATATTTTTTAACTAACAAAATTCAAGAATTATTACATTTATGAGACATACGCCTAAAGGAAGATAAAATTATTGTTTACCTTGAATAAAAAAAAAACTAAATTGCTGTTAGGATCCTTGATGACATATACTGCTAATACTACCTTAATTTGGCTCATACGAGAGTGGTTAAAAAAGTACCTCTTTCAGGTGATGGATTGCATTGCTGGTGCAAGTTCGTGGTACCAGTGTGTGCCATCACCTATCAAAATCTAAATCAAATCACCTATCAAAATCACCTATCGCTATCTTTTGGCGCCGCCAAAACTAATCTGATATTTATTCAGAAGTTTGTTTTCATTTGCTTTCAAATCAAAATATGATCGTTGCTTTATCGAGTTGTTGACGTCATTTTGCTTCGCGTTGTCAATGAAAACAAGATTCATCATCATATATTGAAAACCAAGCAATAGTCGAACCGATAAGTTGCTTCCAGTGAATCTGCTCCTGAAAATGCGAAGATGGTCTCATTGACCTGAAAATTTATGGAAACGATATTTTGGGAAGGAAAGGGCGCCATACTTATGGACTTCTCAAAAAAAGCAATGGTGATAACTGGAAAATGGAAATGAGTTGCCTCATTTCCATTTCCCATTTCAAACAAGAGTGCTTTTTGAATCGCCCTCGTACACACATTGAAGAAAAATGCCAAATTTAATTACTTTTCTTCGAAGTTAAAGTGGTCGTGGTAGCTTAGTAGTCATGGTCTCGAACTCGCAGCCACGTTGTTTTCGTCGAATCGTGGGTTCGAACCTTGATACCACTAAAGACCTGCCATTTACCGGGGATAATGAACGTTAAATCTGGTAGAGGTCCGAAGTCTTCCTGAGGGATGGTGATGTGGAGGTTGGAGAGGGGTGTCGTCTTCGTCACTTCACCGAGGTTCAAAATTACGAGTTCCATCACCAATTGCCCTCTTGTTGCTTCCCAGTGCGACGTCAATAAAATCAATCGCTCGAAGTTGATTTTTGTGTATGTTAGCTCAAGGTCTCTTTAAAATCCTTCCGCGAACATTAAAAAATTCCACGGGCACATAAATATAAGCCTGTGGTCTAAATATTTCAATCATTAAAGTATTTTCTTTATATCTTGAAAAAATTCAAATAGAGTTAAGGCACCGAAATATACGACCATGTTTAAAAAATTACCATCTTAAAAATTCGACGAAGGAAATGTGACAGAAAGCGAATGAGCGTAAAATGCCACGAAGTCCAATTATTTCTTTTCTACGTTTGTGATTCTCGACAATTTATGATTATTTTCATTGATCAAACAAAATGTTCCCTAGAGAGTTTTAAGTTAAAATATTGTGCCAAAAAAGAACTCATGCATATAATATTCTTATTTAAAATTCATTCGTCTTTCACTTCGTACATGAAAATGATAATGTCCTTGCTAAATCGGGCAGATGACTGATTTTAACAGTGGCTATTAATTTTTGAATAAGTTTCTTTACTAAATATAACCATGGAATTACTCCAATCGAAAGAAGAACACTAGACGAAGTTACATGTATTTCACAAATTCATAATTACTACATCCATCATGTTCCCTTTTTATAATAGGTTTGCATTTTTAACAGATTTTGAACAAATATATATATATATATATATATATATATATATATATAATATAAAATATAAAAAATATTTTATTTAAAAAATATAGTTATAAAAAACACAAATATATATTTCTCTTTTGTAGTTTTTTTTATAGTTTTGAGAAATAAACAATTTTAATTTTTATTACTTTTTTTTTTTTTTTTGTTAACAGAGTAGGAATCATGTCTTTGTTAGATAAATATAAAATGTATGTTCAAATATTTATTCGCTAGCATAAAAAACTGCTGTAAATTTTTCAGAAAAAATCTGCAGCGTTCTCAATAATTTTATTTGAATCAATATGAAATATATGTATTATACAGGTCACGACCTTTGATAGAGTAATATGACTGAATAAAAATATGCTCATAATATATATATATATATATATATATATTTGCATTTGCAACCGTTAAAGATAATTGAAAAAAAAAATTGATTTTACGATACTTACACTTAGCTGTATATAAAAAACATATAGTGTTAGTGTGATAAATTAATATAGTACATATAGACCATAACAAGCTTTCCTGAAATATCCTTAAAAATTCAAACAGCATGCAACGAAGCATACCAA
>BMAW01015059.1:0-15570 GCA_019974015.1 Nephila pilipes | reverse complement strand
AATTATAAAATGAGAGTAATTCATGAACTCTTTTTCTCAACTTTCACAAAATATAAGGCATGTAAATGTAAAGGTATGGATTTACTTTTACATGAGTTTAAATTCTTATTGTATTTTTTCCTTGTGTTTGTGAGATTTATTTGCTTCATAATTTTTAAAGAGCAATATATATATTCATCGAATATTCAATTGTAACCACTAAATTAATGAAAACACTATAAAAACGAAAAAAAAAGAGCTTTTAAATTCCAGTTGCTCAATTTAAAATGAATGATAATGAATACCATTTATCAATGCCAAAGTATTGAAATGAGTTTTGAACACATTGAGGTAAACATATTATAATCAAAATTCTGATCAAATATTTTAATAATTACAATAGAAAAGCTTTTATCTAGGTTCTAAATCATTGGTTCGGGTTCACCATTGCTAAATTTAAGAAGGTTCAAGAGAGAATATAATTTTTTAAAAAAAAAAAAAAAAATCTACTCGCATTATCATTATATTCAAATACGAAAATTAGATCTTTCATTTCCACTTTTTAAAAATATTTATAATAAATTGTAATAATGTTGTTATATCTCTCCTCAAAAGAATACCACATCAAAGTTAAATATTCCTATTTCAGGTAATAATTTTATTTAATTCTTCAAGATAGCCCTGGAATTATTAAAAAATAATAAATGTATGCAATATATTTATATATTATTATTTATGCATTTATTATAATTTACATTAAGTAATTGAACTGTTTAATGTACTAAAAAGGATACATTTATCATTATTTAAAGTTCTTTCTAAATGAAACGCAATTCATTCAGAATTTGTTTTTAATACGTGTAAATATATCAAAATATATTGGTATGGAAAGGCGTCCATGAAAAGAAAGGTCCATGTTAAAAAGGATGGGTAGTCCGTAGACCCTCTTTTTTTCAATTTACTGAAAATAGAGTTCATAGGACAAAAAAAGAAATCCCTCATCTAGATGCTTCTAAAAAAAGCTAATTTCACTCAATAAAAACCAATTTTCTTGGTTTGAAATCTCTGTTGTTAATGTAATGAAAATTACAGAGTTGAATAGAGCAATAGACTTTTTAAACAATTCTATTTACATTACATAAAATATTCTTAAAAAAATAAGGTACGATTTTTTATAAAACCGCTAATCGTGAGCTGAATTCTTACATAAAAAAAAGAAGAAAAGAAACATCCTTTTCACCAAAGACCACACAATAGGTCATCCCCTTTTAGGCAATTGCCTCTAGACGCATATATGGGCCATTATACTCCAAAAAAATAGACTAATTTAAATTAATGAGAAAGATACATTGATGTAGACAGTTCAATCGAATGATTGAGAGGTATTAAAAGAGATTAATGTACCTATGTGATTGATACAGATTAATTATATTCCTTAGATAGATGGCATTTTGTAAATATTTGTTCTTCCTTGAGAATCGAGGAGTTTTAAATGAAACATCATTATCCATACAGTAAAAGCATACTGTTATGCATATAAAATAGCTTGTAAATTAGTTCTCCTGGTGATCTGGAGATAACAGGATAAGAGTCTATAAGCCTTTCATGCAAGTTTTGGTCTTTAAAAAGCTCTTATGAAGAAGAAATCTTGAAACATTTTACAATTTTGTTATAAATTTGGAAAAAAATATATATGTAGTAATGCTTTTATACAATATAACTCAATGCTATTTATTTTATTATAAAGTATCTAAAACTTTACAAAGTACAATTATAGTTCATGATTTTTCAGTCATTTAAATTTAAAAATGTTTAAAATATTTCCAACATAGATTTTTAATTTTACAACTAATAAAGTCATTTTTAATTGAATTAATCACTTTTAATTTCCCAATTGAAAGTGATTAATTCAGTTAAAATTGCTACTGTTTTTTTTTTTTTTTTTTTTTTTTTTGTGGAAAGAGAAAAAATATTATTGCGCAATTTTCTTTAAAAAGTACAATAATACCTTTTGTAAGAGACACTTCTGTTTAATGGACAGTTCTGTTCCGATACCTTTGATTAGTATATGCATTTAATTCTAATTAAGGGGCACCTCTGTTTAAGGGACAAAATGTCTGGTTCGGTGGGCTTCCTTTATTGGGAGGTACTACTGTATTTTCTTTTCTAATTTTTTAAAAACTTCATGATATCCTTTTCAGCTGTACTTTTAGGTCCGGTATTTATTTGTCCAATTTAAATCTGGACAAAATACAGTAACTCCCGACAAGGGACATCCGCTGGACCAGATATTTTATCCCTTTAAATAGAGGTGTCCCTTAATCAGAGGTAAACATATGTACTATTCAAAGGGATTGGGACCAACAGAACTGTCTCTTAAATAAAAGTTTCCCTTATTCGGAGGTGTCCTTACATAAGGCATTACTGTAATTACTTATTCCATTTTCTGCAGTGGTTTTTCCTCTCTCCATTTTTGATTATTATAATCGCAACTAACAACAATAAAAAATTAGCTAAGTTTTAAAAAATATATATATGCTAATTTTAATAACAAAATACGCAGCAATGTTTAAAAAAATTGTTTGAAAAAATAGATCAGCTTATATTAAATAATCCCGGTTAATTATTTCTAACAGCGTAATACCTTATAATATTTTTGTAAACCTCTAGATTTTTCGACACTATACTATAGCTGTCGCTACAATGATAAATGATTGAGATAAAATTTTAAAAAATTCTATAAGTTAAGTAAAAATTCATAATTAACAAGAAAGTTTAACTTGAAATCTTTCCTTAACTAATAAGAAGCAAACCTCATATTTTTAAAACAGAAAAGTTATTTATAGAATTTGTATACTTTAAATTACATAATTATATTTAACTGATATTCTAATTAACAATGAAACTATAATTTAACATTTGTGTGTGTGAAGGAGAGATGGGGAGTTCAACAGCAATTAAGTTTTAAACTGTTCCCCTATTTAAAAACTAGTCCACATCTTCATTAATATAATTATAGACTGGTCAATAGAATGACTGAATTTATTTTGTATAAGCAAATATAGACCGTATACTACAACCAATTCGGTTAATTGCTTGATAAGAATCATCAATACGGAAATGATATAACAGAGCGCCTTTAAATTTTCTTTAATAATTAATACTTTTCCAAGAAGGCTTCTGGAATACTGCACAAGATGTTTCAAGAATATCAATAACCTTATTTTAACATAACGGATGACAAGTAAAACCACAAATTGGTCTCTTAGCAGGTCGGAGACGAAAATAACTAGTACACTGACTGTTTATCTGATTTCTAAGCAAATTTTTAAGATCTTTACTTCTTGGATTCACACTTATAATCACCAAAATACATAAATACGTCCTCAACAGGAATGTCTGTAACCCAAATGTGTTAGACAACATAAATTTACCGGAGAGGGAACCTACTTCTGATTTTCCCATGTGAATTTGGTAGTCTATTCGAATGCAGAGCATCTGAGTCAATAAACGTGTCCCAGAAAACATTCGGAAGTAAATGTGATTTCTAAGAACTTAAGCCAATTTATGTATGCATTGACGTTTAATTATAAAGACATAATGAGTGATTCAAGATTGATGGGTTGTTTGTTTATCTGCACCCTTTTAAACTTGTCGCTTTTAGAATCTCATTAGCGTCAGTCTTTCACAAGGAATTTAAATGACAGAGATGATAATATGTATTATAATGAAGCACACTTAGATGTGTGTGGTCTAATAAGATTAATATGCAGAAAGAATATGCATATGGGATGATTGCAATTCGCTTCTGCAATACACGGAACACATTGACTGTTCTAGAGGATTCTATGGTAAACAGCTTTTAATTTGCTTTGCCCTATTTATCATAAATACCGATGCTGTTCTTTGAAAAATATAAAATCAAATTATTTTTGAAAAGGTAAATAAGATTGAATAATAAAGAAATAATGATGCAGAAGATGTTTGCAGCTTCCTTTGATTGTAATTAATTATCGTATTTATTAATTAGTAAGAGAATAATATAAATTTGTATGTAAATGTTCAGGAAGGTAGGTTGATTAATAACCTATTTGATAAATATTTTTTTCAATTATTTTGAGAACTTTATTTGTGTTACAATATTATCACTAAAATGGAGTTCGACGACATGTTAATCGATATCAGGCTGAAACGTTCAAAGCTAAATTCTCTCAAGATCAGATAATGCATTATATTTAGAATGAAAACGATTAATATTATGTGGTGTAAAACAAGTTAGTAATAGGAGCGTCATGTTATGCATTTCTGATGTGCAAATTCTTTTTATTTATTTTAAAAAAAATTATATGTTTCATATCTAAAGTTAATTGTTTTAATAATTTATCTGCTCTATAAATCCTTGAGAAAATGATGTAATATTTAATTAAAAAGATTTTAAACACATATTTGAGATATATATTATGTTTTTAAGCATATTTATTTCTAAACTTAGCGTTAAAATGATATATGAAACTTATGCATTTGGAATTTTGATAATGTTTAAAGGAACTAAAAACAATTTGTTGATATTTTTGTGGAGGATTTCTAGAAAAATATAAAAGAATTCACTGGAGGGAATCAAATAATTTGTAAGAAAGATAACAGAGTAAATGATGAATATATGATATTGCGCTAAATAATTTTAAAAAAGTGATGAGAGAGATAAAAAGTATTAGTTCCCATTAAAACTGGAACTAAAGTCACTCACCTCTACCCAATAAAATATTGGTGAAGAAATTTCTTATTTTTAAACATAGTAAAATGAAGATCCGTTTAGTTGCGGAGAAAAAAAAACATAATTTCTCAAAACAATAAAACAAAGCAGTAATTTGACACTTTTACCATTTGATATTAATATATATTTCCATTATGTCTCATATTTGCATATATTTTTTCAAAATGTTACATAAAATATAAAATGGACACTTTTTCCAAAATTACGAAATTCAAAATTTTACTGAGCTCAGAATTCCAAAGTACAACATTGATCAAAACTTACAAAAGTTATCCATTGGGAAAATATTCAGTTTTGAAATCATATACATACTTTTTAAAAAAAATTAAGAGAACACATGTTTTGAAAAAATACAATTACTAAGAAAATCATGAAATTTTAACAAGAAATCCAACTGAAATTCATTAAAAAAAATTTATTAATAATTTGTATAAAATTATTGTATAAGTCATAAAGAAACTGATTTTGAACATGTGTGGGAAACTTGAAATTAATATGATGAACAGTTTCTGAGAAATCCTGCAAGCTAGGTAAGATTTCCTGTTCCAAGAAAAATTAAATTAAATTTGAAAAGTGACAAAACAGATGTTAAACAAGGTATTTCCCCCAAGGTTATATATATATATATATATACCCAACTCTTTTTTACACGATTTTGAAAAAAAAAACACGGTTTACCAATATATTTTTTTACACGAATTTCTTGTTCCAAAATGAATCCCCTCCAATTTTTTTTCCAAATATTTAAATGCGGTTAATACCATTTCTTTCATTCAGCCCCTTTATAAGGGTATTAAAATAGCATTTAAACTGTTCAACATAGAGCAAACGTTTCAATATAATTCAGATTCAGTGGAAGAAAGAAATTTGACTGTTGTGGAAGCATGGAGAAAACATATGATTAAGGAATGTATTACACATGCTTCTTTTGCCATCAAACAATTGCGCTAATCAACCTTATATGTTTGTTCGAAAAAAAATTACCAGCATGCTTCAAAAGTGGAAGTTTCGTAGTACAAAAATAAGCTACATGTTTTCAAATTATAACTCTATCAAATGCAATTGGTGGCGAAGGTGTTTACAACATGCAAACGGCTGACATCGAAGAATTGATGCTAGAAAGTCCTTCGGATGAGGTCTATTTGATCGAATTTAAAACATTTTATGATAATAAAGAAGTCGATAATGACGAAGTCGAAAGTGAAAAACGGCTATTAACAGCTGATTTAATTCACGAGAGATTGAAATTTGCTACAAGTATGGAACATTTTCTTACTCGTGATCCTGACATAGAGCGTGCATTAAAATTTCAATGTAATATTAAGTTTCGTGTAGCAGGATATCAAGAATTATATAAGCAACTTGAGAAACAAACAAACAGATTTCGTAGCATTAACAACAACAAAACAGAGGCCGTTAATACTAAACGAAATTCTTCATTTGAATCAGAACTGCTGTCGTGCTTGACATATCTCACACATCTACTGATGATAGCATTTTTAATCCAGTTTGTAATAAACGTGCACGCTTGTTATTAAGTAGCGATGAATAATTGTTAGCTAGCAGTTTTATTCCTAATTTCGATTTGAATTTTTATATGTTATATGTAGATATAGATTGAATTTTCACTGCTCACTAATTTTAGTTTTTTTTTTTTTTTTTTTTTTTTTTTTTTGTAAAAAAAAAATATATGATTTTGTTTTATACATATGTAATATGGATTCATTATTACGTTTTTGCACCGTTTTTTTGGAAAATATATTGAGTTTTTTCATCTTACACGATTTTTTTAAGTTGTGGAAAATATCTCCAAGTTTCCCATATGTATTTTTGCTGCATGTATTTTTACACTAATTTTCCTGCACGTTTTTCTGAGGAACGTATCTACCGTGTAAAAAAAGAGCTGGGTATATATATATGAAATATTTTTTTTCTCCAAGAAATAGAGAATTTTAGAGTTTTAGGATCCTGAGACCCCTTTAACTCCTAACCTTCACACTTCACCACATCGCATGATGACTTTGAGAAACCAAGTTGAATATACTGTATGTGGTTATTCTTTTTATTATTATTGTAGTTATTCTTTTTATTATTATTGTAGTTATTCTATTTATTTTGACAGCTGTCGGATCATTAGTTTGTGAATTTATAGCATTTTGAGTGAAGCAACTTTTGTTATTGTGAAAAAAATGGATAAAAAGGAATTTCGCGTGTTGATAAAATATTGCTTTTTGAAGAGAAAAAACACAGTTGAAGCAAAAACTTGGCTTGATGCCGAGTTTCCGGACACTGCTCCAGGAAAATCAACCATCAAGGATTGATATGCTAAGTTTAAACGTGGTGAAATGAGCACCGAAGACGGTGAACGCAGTGGACGCCCAAAAGAGGTTGTTACAGACGAAAACATTAAAAAAATCCACAAAAAGATTTTGAATGACCGTCAATTGAAATTGAATGAAATAGCAGACACTCTAAAGATATCAACTGAACGTAATCTGCATAATATTATTCACGAATATTTCGGTATGAGAAAGCTCTGTGCAAAGTGGGTGCCGCGCGAGCTCACTTTTGACCGAAAACAACGACGAGTTGATGATTCGGAGCAGTGTTTGAAGATGATCAAGCGTAATAAACCCGAGTTTTTGCGTCGATATGTGACAATGGATGAAACATGGCTCCATCATTTCACTCCGAAGTCCAATCGACAGTCATCCGAGTGGACTGCACACGATGAACCCGCTCCAAAGAGTGGGAAAACGCAACAGTCGGCTGGCAAGGTTATGGCGTCTGTATTTTGGGATGCGCATGGAATAATTTTCATTGACTACCTTGAAAAAGGAAGGACCATCAACAGCGACTCTTACATAGCGTTATTGGACCGTTTGAAGGACGAAATCGCCGAAAAATGGCCGCATTTGAAGAAAAAGAAAGTGCTGCTTCCCCAAGACAATGCACCGTGTCACAAGTCAGTGAAAACGATGGCAAAAATCCATGAATTGGGCTTCGAATCGCTTCCTCATCCACCGTATTCTCCAGATCTGGCCCCCAGCGACTATTTCCTGTTCTCAGATCTCAAAACAATGCTCGCTGGGAAGAAATTTTCGTCGAATGAAGAGGTGATCGCCGAAACTGATGCCTATTTTGAAGCAAAGGACAAATCGTATTACAAAAGTGGTATCGAAAAGTTGGAGGGTCGCTATAATCAGTGTATCACCCTTGAAGGGAATTATGTTGAATAAAAAAAACTAATTTTGCCAAAAAAATGTGTTTTACTATGGTAGGCCGGGGACTTTTCAATTGACCTGTTATATATATATATTCATTTTTTAACTCCACGGCCTTCTCAAAGTCTAATTAAATAGTCAGTAAGTTCAAAACTCCAATTGAAGATATGAAAGAGAAGAACAACACACGCATGATTATCTTTCAAAAGATATGCAACATTCACTTAATTCAAATCTCTGTTAACTCAGTTAATCCTAGTTTACGTTCAATAATAAAGTCAGCTAAGTCACTCATTTCCGTTCAAGCACCTCTAGATTAAAACAGATTCGACTCCTTTTACTCTGATCAAGAGTGACTTCCAACTACTATCAATATAAAAGATTTATTGCGAAGTTTTAGTCTTATCTACAACAAGTATCAGTTTGGTCGTTATCCTCTATCTTCCTCCTCTTTTCTTTTAGTTTTCTTTCGTTTATATATATATATATATATATATATATATATATCTCACTATCTCTAATTATATTCACTACGCATCGTATCTTCATGCAAATTATATAATAACGTTTTATTTGGGTTGGCAAGGCGTTGTAATTGTATGCAATTAAAATTACCAAAAAGTCCCAAAGACTAGTGAAGAGAAAATCATGAAGAGACTGATATTCTTTCAAATTACGTTCTAATATTTCTTTCAAAAATTAAATTTTTCTCGAAAAATGCCCTGTATTTTAAACACATTTAAGTAGCATTATCAATAAAGAAATTAAGTATTATTTATGTACTATTATGTGCAAAGAAAAATTCATGTATATTAATTTGTGAAATTTTTCAATGTAACAACCTGGTTGACTTCATAAACTTTTTTTATACTTATTTGTATACAATACCCTTGGCTAGGCAAGGGTTTATGACCTTCTTCTAACTAACAAAGGAGTTCATCGAATTAAAAAAAAATGCAGAATTTCTCCTTTTTGGAATGTGAGAGTTCTAAAGGATTCCTTTCCGGATTCTCGAGTTTTTAAAAAGAATATCGGTTAGGTAAAGAATAATTTATATTTCAGGATATCAAAGTAAAATGTATTAACAAATTTGAATAAATATATATATATATGTTTAATGTTTTCTATCATTATTTGAAGATAGATTAGAAGAAATAGTTAGAAGCTTTTATTATCATTATTTAAAAAATGGAATATTGTTCGAACCACATCAAATTTATTTCGCAATTATGCAAGATATTTTTCGGGTTTGAAATGATATACATGCGTAGAATGAATTCTTATATACAGTTCCAAAATTAAAAATAATTTTATATAAGTATTCGATCCAGGAGATAGCTTAAACATTAAACAAAAAACTGCATGTTGACAAACTGTCGGATTCTCACTTATTTTTGATGTTTTATTAGATATGATTTTCCAAAATTTATGTAGGAAAATGTACTTGTAAATGAAATGAACCATATCTTATATTTTATACCTAATTATATTTTCAGAAGCTGTTCAGAAGAGGGAAATGATTGATTATTCACGGATGCTGTAGACGCAATACTAGGATTATTGGCAACGGACCTTGTAAATTTGAACTTCGGCCAAGTGATGAAAACAACATCATCCAAGTGTGGACCCTCTTCCACACTGGGCAAACAGGAAGACTTGGAGACTCAACAGATATTACAGGAATCAGCCTCGCTACTCAGCGGACCTTCAGTGGCATCAGAAATCAAATTAACGATTCGACGGAAACAACGCCGACCTCGAGTTCTCGACCATGACCACTCTTCAAGGGAAAATAATGAAAGAGGAAAGCAGAAATGTTGTGTGAGTAGATATAATTACACCTTCCCCCTTGTTATTGTAGCTGACGGAGGATTTAACTTACGATGTGTTGGATGTGGAATAAGGTTTAGACATTTCTTCGTAATTTATTTTAATAGAAACTTCCGTTTAACTAATCCTTTCTATTCGGTTGATTCTAGTTGGGCTAACTTTTGTTAAACCTCTCAATATGAAAGTTGTATTTTTTTTTCCTACAAAAAATAAGACTATCTATTTTTAGTTCTTAGTTTGTCTTTATTTAACTTTTTACTAGAATTGCTTGATTGAGTTATAGGATTAGGATTCATTGATTGATTAGTTTTATCAACGTTATAGAAGAAGCATGAAGAAGGCTTTTGGCAATGGACTTCGTAATTTTGAGTTTTGATCAAGTATCGAGAGTGGCACCTAAACTCTCTCCAAACTTCTACACCATGCGGGACTTTAATGGCATCAAGGCTCGAACCCACGATGCGAGAAAAACCGCCGGGCGCAAGTCCGTGACCACGACCATTGGACAACCGCTGCCACGTTAAGTAGAACTTGAAAAACATTCGTATTTTATCACCAAATACCTCGAAGCGGCCGCGGTAGCCGAGTGGTCATAATCGAAAGCTCGCGGCCCAGTTATGGGTTCGAGTCCTGATTCTTCTAAAACCCGATGTGTAGTGGGTGTTGAAACTGTCGAAACTGCTAGTGCCCCCCTCCCGCAAGCGTAATGTGGAAGTTTATAGAGGAAGGTACCAACTCAGCTATCATCCTTGTCTCTTGACCAAGGTTTAAAAGTGCTAGGTCCGTCGCCAATAGCCCTCGTATTGTTTCTCAACGTGACGTGAATAAACAATTCCTTCACATTCCCCTTAGAAATATAGAGCAGAATATATATATATATATATATTATATTGGAAAGGCATTGTGCCTGCGGTTCAAAAACAATTAAAAAATAGATAATGGAAATTCTCAAAATTGTTGGGGCCACGGTAACGTAGCAGTTATGGTCACGAATTCGTTGTCGACGTTCTTTCTATCGAGTCGTTGGTTTGAGCACGGACATCACTAAAGACCCACCGTGCAGCGGGGCTGATGCACATTAAAACTACCGTGGTTTCAATTCTTCTCATTGATGTGATGTGAAAGGTTGGAGAGGGAGGTGCCAGCTCAGGTCTCGTCCTCGTCACTCGACGGTTTGAAATTACGAGATCCGTCGCCAATAGCATTCGTGTTCCTGCTCAGTGCGTGGTTAATAAACAATAAAAAACACATTGATTAAATAAAATTGATGCATTGATGTATTCGCTAATTTGTATTAAAAATGATAAACTAGAAAGACTAGAAATGTTCTAGTTTTATCACAATTTTAGAAATATTCTAGTTGTCGAAGCTGCGTTATATATGCTTCATACAACACTAAATAAGCATTTAATAATAAAACCTCTATTATACGAATGATTAATGCTGAACATAACTCATTAAAATATATATAATTCATTCTCCCAGTCCCCTTTATATCAGCAACATCTGTATTCTTAAACCGTTTCAACTCGTTAAGATTATGCATTGCTAATTATTGTATGTTATTTATTTGAAAAGAACATCTTTTTTTTATTGATTGCAATTACAATAGTATTAATTTCATATTAGTTATTATAATATCTACTCTATAGTTGGCCATTAAATTGTGAGATATTTATGTCCCTTATCTATCGATATATCTGTCTATAATTTATTTATCCTCTATCGAATAGAAATTTCTAATTAAGTGATTTGGAACTGAAATACAGACTCTCTCGTTTATCCGGCACATATAGGATCAAAGCACCAACTGATGTGCATTTAAAGAGAATAAGCTGTATTTATTAGTAAAAAATTTAATACAGTGTAACACTCTAATTGAGCCAAACACTCAAAGTAACTAAAACAACAAAAAATATATTGTCTTTCGTTAATAGACAATATTATTCAATAAAAGTAGATGGCAAAAATAACTTTTTGCCTTCTTTTGTTAATTTGTGTATTTGCGCAAGAATGCCGGAGTTTTGACAAGGCCAAAAAGATGAAGTATCGGATTAGAGAGAGAGAGAGAGAGAGAGTACTCTGTTACTTAAAAACACACACACACAAGGACCATGCTCTAGTGGAAACTACTCGGATGAAATGAATATAAATTTGCTGTAACCTTTTTTATAACATTGTGCGTGCATATAAAACGTCTTGCTTTCAAAAGAAAGAAAAGTTTATTTAAAATTTTATCTTCTTCTGTATAAATCACGTAAAAATTATGCATTTTTATCAACAACAAATCTGTTTATAGTAAAAAGGGCTATTCACGAAACTTTACATGAATAACATCTTAGGTTTCCTTTTGACTTTATATATATATTTCCAGTTTCTTTTCAATCAAATGAATTGCGATGATGCAAATGAAGTAACATTTAGAAGTGAAATGAATAGATGCAATCGAGTCGTATAAAAGCGACAGAGAATTGAATTGAGAGAGAATAACAAAATTACAACAATGGGAGGAGCAATAGTGTAATGTGCGTGGAAATCATTTTGTGTGTCTGATTGATTTATTGAGCTTTGGACCCAACATTGTCTGATTGATTGACTATTTGGAGGAGTTACTCGCACATTATTGCGGTAAGCGTATTCTTTGATATATTGTGGAAGTTATTAGTACTCGTTGATAAAGACTTGATTCTGGTCGGGAGCAAACTTTATTTTGAAATGTAAAATTCCCTAATTCAGTTAATTAGCCTGTGCTTGAGCTTCATTTGAAATTTAGATCGGTGATTCGAGTAACTTTTAAGATGACAGACGAGTCGAATAATAAGACTCCGCCACAGTATTATGTTATTTATATTTAATAGCGATCGTAAAAACTAACTGAATGAAAAGTCGCACGGACATGTCTACACTCTCAAACGTTAGTGGCCAAGGATCTCTTAGATCCTGCACGGCCCTCCTGGATCCATAGACTCCACATTCGCATGACAGTCATGGGATCACGACCAAAGTGAGTAGTATTATCACGGAACGATAAATCGCAGTCCAAAAGCCCCACGATTCTACCGCGGTCAAATTCCGACACGTGCTGGAAGGAGTTCTTTTTTTATACGAGGCATAACACAAATTACTAATGTTTGAATGTAACTTCAGAATAAGAAACCCGCTTTACATTCTTCCCTGTAGTACAAATTGTAGACGGTGTTACTCATACCCATGTTATTCAAATGCGTTGAAATACAAATGATTCGCATTTCGCAACATTTTGTATCTTTCCTACAAAGTTGACTTTAGGTTAATGCCGCCTTCATGATGTGCCATACCCTGAGAGTAGGGTTGCAAAGGGAATTTACCCCCCCCCCTCCCCAGCTGCGGGGTGGAGGGGGGAATATTTCAAGATAAGTCTATGATAGTATAATGGATTTTCGTTGTTTTAATAATTTCAAGTTTTTTTTCCTTCTCGTGCTTAATTTTTTTTTTTCATCACGAGGAGAAAAAAGGATTTCAACTAAGTCAAATCCTCAGAAAAGAATAGAAAAGTCTATGCTGTCTCTGAAAAAGTGCCTTCGGGTCAGTGTTTGTAGATAAAGAGGGAGCTCTAAAAAATGCAACCCCCCCCCCCCAAATAATGCAAATTTTATTATCAATGTAATAGTATTTTTTTTAAATGATCTTTACTTTTAAAATTTTTATTAACATTGATAACATTATATCAGCTTTCGTTGAATTTTGAATCGTCAATTTTAACTATGCAAAATATTGTGAAATAGCATATTATTTACTTCTTAACAAGTGGTTATTTTAATCTAAAAATTTCTTCTGTCGTGGCAATGACGATATGCACCCCCCTCCCCCCTGAAAAAAATTATTTTTTTGGTACGTCACTGAGTAGTAGATATAAAGGCCAACGGTATTTATGCAATTTTTGGATTATATGAACTAAGTGGATGAAATTTTATTGTGTATGTGCCTTTTATTTATTTTTTTCTTTCAAATGTACTTAAACTTGTTAATGTTGAACTTCCCCCTTAAACCTATTTCTAAATGAACCTATTATTAAAGATATTGTTCTCGATTTTTATCCAATTACAGCATACGATTATATTAATATTAATGAAGATTAAAATGCAAATATTACATTAACTAGATTTTCTTCCCCCAAACTAATTTCTATTTTTAAAATTACCATTTCACAATCCAGATAAGAGCAATAACCTCAAAACAGCGTGGCGAGGCAATTAAAATTGCCATTAGCAGTCGTCAACAATTTCGAGAACGAAATTGCATTTTATGCGGTAAAGTAAATGGAATGCTGAAATTTCAGCATTTTTTTTTTTTTTTTTTTTTTTTTTGTATAAGAGGTAAAGCATTAGGTTACGAATTTAGGAACTTTCCAATCGCTCTCCAGGATATAAAAAAAAATTGATTTTGGGATTTTTTATTCATCTGTGAATTTCTATAGAATTTTATAAACTAAAAATACGAATTTGTCTTTTCCTACCAAATGAAGGCAAAGAATTATGTCTAAATAAGCAAATTTTAGGTATTAAAAAAAATTCTCGTCTTTTTTGTATTCTATAATATCAGAACAATAATTTAGAGGCATGACTGAAAACCAATATCTCTATGGCTATAACTTTCATATTTATTATACAATTTTAACAGCTTTTACAATTCTTGAAAGTTGCGCATATTCTCTATACAATACACTTTTCGTTTTTGACATAACATCCCATATCTTTCCACGCACTTGCAGCACCATGTAATTAGTCGGGCAAACACTTCGGAGAAGAATTCCGGAGACTGTTGTCGACTTTAGGCTTTAATGGTACTTTTCACTTCGGCGTTAGATCGAAAGTTTCACTTATTGTTCTCTTTCATCTTTGGGATGAAGTGAAAGCCTTGAGGTACAAAGTCGGGTGCAATGAGATATCCCTGCCTCAACCTCATCATCATGTAGGTCGCCATCTTCTTCAGTTCTCAGCACATCAGCGACACCTGAAAACAAGTAAAACAAATGCATTACATTGAATGAACTTAAAGCTTTCAGGTACAACAAGGTTTTTGTTTTTAATGTTAAATAAAAAATGTAATGCTAAATACAGACACTTTTTTGCGTAGCAAAATGCTGTAATTTTAATGACCTTAAAATATAGATGGTCCTAAAATATAGACCTATTTGTACTTCAAATAATAAGAAAATGAATTTTCTCTCTACGTATGAAATTGTTACATATCTTTAAATGTTAAACTATAAAGTTTCCGTTCGATCTTCATGAAATTCATTAGGAATAATTTTTAATATGTTATTTGTATTTGCTTGTCTTTATACACAAAAATTGTCTTAACTTACTTAAAGCACTTTCAGTGGTTAAAACATTTCGTTGATTTTACTCTATATGTTCAATTCGTTCTTCGTGTTTAAAAAGTTTAAATGATTTATAAAATTTGTGTGTGTTGGGAAATTTTTAAGAATAAATTATCAAAATAAACAAAGCCTATATTTAGTTTTTATTATAAACTATTAGAAATATTTTTTATAAATATAGTACTTATCAATCAAAATCGGAAGGGAAAAAAATGAACGTTATCGAATTAAAGAACTACTGAATTATTTAACACAAAAAACGACCCAAGTATTCTAAGAATTACTCCGATTTCGAATAATTTTAACTGCTCTCGTAATTATGTCTTTTTTGCGTTCCCTTAAAACTATTAAAGACGAAACATGAAATGTATTGAATTCAAAGAAAATATTTCCAAATTGAA
>BMAW01015057.1:945-14944 GCA_019974015.1 Nephila pilipes | reverse complement strand
CTCCCCATTGATTGAAAGGATAACAAAACAAAAATCATTTTTGATATTATTACTTCTAAATGTGTGTGTATGTGTTAGTGGAAATATATTCATCGCCATCACTGTCAGAATGGGGTGATTGAGAATTGTAGGACATCCACAAGTGAGAAAATTAATTTTATCTTTGGAGATAAAAACTAACATACAATCACACTGATATTTCAGATCTCATATTTGATTCAACTAACTGTTTGGAGAGTGATATAATAAGAGAGATTGTGTGACGTATTTCTTTTCTTATTTATCTCAACAGCCATATTTAATTCTTATTAAATAATGAATAAATTAAAAATTTCAATTGAAGACACATTAGTGTAGGGGGGGAAAAGTTTATGTACTAGCAACACAGAACACGTAAGGTCACTCTCTCTCAGATCTTAGTTAATTAAGGTGAACTTATTTTGTATTTTAGCTTAAATTCTTAGCTTACCAAATCACACACTCCTATTCAAGAACTTTTCAATCATAGCAAATTGATTCCCAACAAAAATGATTAGTCACGATGATTCTCTTTAATCTACATATCCATCGACTTGTCGTTATTTTCTGCCCCCTTCCCTTTTCTATAAATTCTGTGTGTCTTATATGTCACTATTTCTAACTTAGTTTACTACATTTCTTATCTTAAACTAATTTAACTCATAACGTTTCATTTTGGGTTGAAAACAATTGTAATTTTATGCAATTCAAATCAGCAAACAACCCCGAGGTCAGCGAAGAGAAAAAATTGCGAATAGCCCAACGTTACAAGCTTCCACATCTCCCTTATTCTCTCTTATTAATTCCTTAATCTTACAAACGAATGCTTATCTTTAGTTCGTAGTATTCTTTCAAATGGTTTATTCTGCACATTCAGTGGCATTTAGACTTTCCCGCTCATGTTCTGTTCCCAAATAAGAAGAGTGTATAACATTCATGTGAGCAGTGAATGGTTTTTGTATGTGAGTAACAGTCATGTGAGCAACAGCAAATCCATACGTTTCGCATTCAGATGTATTTCAAAAATGTCTTTTCTGTGGAAAATTTAGCGGATATAGTAAGCAAATTAATGAAGGCCCCTATTTCCTGTAAGAGTTTCTTATTAGTCCATATTACAAACACTGTTCTAGAAAACAATTAATCAGTCCACAAAATGTTATGTGATTTATATATGATGAAGTGTTATATCATTTCAGTAAAGTCATCCTCAAAACACTAAATGTAACTGTTGATAACCCTGATTGCCGTATTGAAAGATACTCAATTACATTTTGTGGGGCATATGAAAACTTCTAATTCACGAAAATCTTGGTCACTCTAATAAAATATTAGTAGCTCGACCATACGATAAGGATGCAAGTGTGCGAGAAATACCCTGTGTCATCGAAAAAGTTCGCTATTCATTCATTCGACACTATGAAACTGTTTTGCTATTTGTGATTGTAATATTTAATATTTAATAGAAATGTTGCTGCAAACAAACACTGTACGACGATATACTAAGGAAATGCAAACAGTAAGTTACATCTGAACAATGTAGATCAAAAAATTTTATTGAGACGTTCACTTACTGAGAAGTGCATAAGTATTCTCCCAATCACTAAATTTTTTTTTTCGGAACGTTGGGCATCTATGGAAAATTATCTTCCACCCAAACGTTCTTCGCTTTTGCAGAACACGTAAAAGTTTAATGGTGCTGGATCGGGGCTGTAAGGTGTACTGCAAGGTCTCCCATCCAACCCTGTGATGTGCTTCCCTTATGAGTTATTGCATTGTCATATAAGAAGACAATGTCATATCTTAAATTTAAACTTCTTTCGTTTTCACATCTACAAGCAAATTTCTAAGTATTTCGCACTACGATTCACCATTAATTGTTTCGCCATTCTGAGTGGACTTGTAATAGAAAACTCCTATGTAATTGAAAAAATTAAAACCTTAGCCATGACTTTAGCAGCTAAATAAGGGAACATTGCCTGCAGTATGTTGTGGTTACCGTTATTGACATTCCTTGTCTTCTCTTTTCTGTTAGGCCTACCAAGGTATCTTGGAAATACAGGCAGTTTCTCAATGGCTGGGCGTGACAATGCATGTCGATCATTAACTACCTATATTTCACGATTAATCTCCATACTCATGAAATGTATTGCCGACAAAAAACTTTTGGTTCCAAGTACTTCAATAATGGAGTAAGTTCCCAGGTGACGCACTATTTTTCTGATATGAAGAAGTGTCGGAATCTCAAAATTTTCAAAATATAACAATTTGAGATTGTTATATTTTGAAATTGCATAGATTTTTCCATATCTAAGAATACTTTATTTTAATATCTACGATAATTAGAAATTCCAAAAAATGAGTTCAAAATCATCATTGAAATGGGGTTACGTCAATTCAAAAAGCGAATATTATAAGCAATGCACTTCATTTTTAATTGATTATTAAATGTGCGATTTTTCATTCTTTTTTTTAACTTTCACTAAAGTTTAGAATGTGTTGAAAACATATATTGATTATAATGGGAAAACTTATTTGACGCTTGAAAGCTAAGTTTGGGAAGCTTGAAAGCTTCCCAAAGTTTTAAAAAGGAAAGCCATTTTCAGGAAAAATACAAATCAGGCTTTGACAGAATCAAGCTTTGTCAAAAATACAATAGTTTATCCAAATGGAGAAATGTGTCCACTTTATAGGATAAGAGACACGCCGTACGGGCAATATTTTTACAAACTCTCAACGGATGAAATGCTTCAGCACAGATTTTCCAATCAGATACAAATGCATGGTGTTAATTTATAAAAGCGAAATTACATGGGGAAGTTTACCATCATAAACACAGTTTATTGGTTGCTGTTATGGTGGATAAAGGACCTGTTTTGAGAGATTTATAAAATTCAGAACTATTGAAGAAATGTTTGTTTGAATGTACCCAAAACCTGAATGAATGAGTTACCAAATACATTTACACAAATAGAAGTCTTAAGTTACATATGAGATGATATATATTCCTTTAATACAGGCAATGTTTCAAAATGGGAAATTTTGAGAAAATTGAATATAGAGCCTGATGATTATACGATACAGGTAATGATACACCTTCACCAGAAGAGGTTGTAAAATAAATTTACAAAAACAAAGGATGTTAGTGAAGAAAAAAGACTGAAAAGGAAAAGAGTGGATGTTGAAAGAGTGTTGAAATTTTAATAAATGAAGATTATTTAGAGTAAATGAGACAGGAATATTCTGACTTAAGTACCTTATATTACCTTTACATTAAAGCTCGTTTTTCTCAAAATGTGTTTCAACTTCCTTTACTCACCAACGTTTGCCACAATACAAATGAAACTGCTATCATTGGAGGATGAAGAACTCAATTGTCGTCTGCGCAAGCTTCGTTCGTTTTTAAAGGCTGCCATTTATAAAGGAACACCCCTGCATATATATATAAATGTGTGCGTGCGTGTGCATGAGTGTGTGTATGCGCATATATGAACTGAGAATAAAATTTAAAATCCCTTTTCTTGAAAGTCATTTTGAAGTTGAAACTATAACTGCTAATCAAATGCGTATATTTAATCAATGTATTGTAAATATTTGAGAAAAGAAATAAAACAACTGACCGTAGCAGATATGCAAATAATTATTAAGCCATATATCATATTTATAATTATGGATTGTTTAAGTGTTTTTGTAAGAATATTAATTCTAATTGCACAAAATGGACACGGAAATATGTTCATATTCCATTCAAAACAAAAATCAATATTATAAGCAGCGTAATAAATATTATATTTCCTATACCTGTTTTGTGTTACATATTTTAGTATGAAGGTAAAATTAAATTTTTACATATACAGAAATATATTATCTACATACATTTAATATTTATATTATATTATATATATATATATATATATATATTAAGTATATTGATCCGATAAATAAAATTTTAAAATGCAGAATTCATTTTGAATGTGCATTAGAAATATTTTCTTCCCCGGAATGCAGAGTTTTCTAACTCCATTCGAATTTATGTTTAACAATTTAAAATTCACAATATTTCTTATGACAGATGAATAAAAGCTTTTAGTTCCCCGTCACAATAGATGAGAATTTTTTTACTGCATCAGACTTCTTGAAATTTAATGTTGGTAAAAGACAAATATGTGTGTGGGTGGATATTTGAAGATAGATGGTGTAATAGAATACTGCAAACCAAATGATCAAATTAAATACTACATTAGTCGAATCAAATTAGCTTATGAATTTGAACACACATACATTAAAAAAAAGCACTGCATAAATGAGTTTCTCAAAATTTATTTCGGAATAAATAAAGTACTATTTTCTTAAAAATGGGGCAATTTAGTAGAGTATTTCTTTATATCTGAATTACACCCTCGACAATTCAATTTATTTTAGTAAAAAGAAAGTTAAAGTTCTCAAAACTTAGCATTACTTTAAGTAATATAATTAAGAGTAAAATGATTTTTTTCAGATTCTTTTGATAAAGTTTAAATTCCTTCATATTAATTAAATTCAATATATTCAACTTATCAGTAAAATACGTTAAAAATATTTTTAATGCATAAAGGAAACCGTTACTATGATAATATCTGAAAAATTAATTCAGAAAAAATACTCCAGCAAAATTCCAATACGATTAAGTATAACTGATAGCATTTCATTAGAGGTATATTAAAATATCATATAAAAAGCAAATTTAAAAAAAAAATTGATTTAGAAGAATTCTAATTAAGTTGGAGAAATATATTTTATTCAAAAAACGAGTATATATTTAAATATTATATGAAGACATACCATCCCAATAATAGAGAAAAACAGTAAAACGAAAGTATTAGAAATGTCAGTTCAAATTACTCTAATTGAAATTCGAATTAGAATGCCAACATGACTAAATTATACTAAATTTAAAACACATAACATGAATAAAAATTGTGGAGCATCTAATATTTCTTTATCATAGATATTTGGATCATCGAAATTTACAAGAAAGTAACAGAAACAAGTCTTCTGAAAACTATCATTTACTCCGTCGCTATTTTGTGGATACATAAGACCTCACACATAGTCAAATAGTTTTTGATAAAATAACGGTACAAAATTACATACGTCAAAAAAGGAGCCTTTTAGCAACTTTTGCGTTCTCATCTCTGTTGGATAAAGTTAGCATCACATTAAAAAGCTCAAATTCCGTTAACTTAGTAAAGCAAGAGTTTGATAAAATTAACGTTTATAACGTTTTTGAATATGAATGCTATTTTTTTCGTGTCACTTATTTTTAATTCTGTGCCTAAATGTCAAATTATATAAAATTCTGCTTAAATACTTCCTTGTTATGGGAATCTTAGATATGTATATTAAATGAGTGCGTCATTTCACTAAAATATTTTTTCTCAACACTTTTCAAGGGAATTTAAATCAACTGAGGTATATTTAAATTGCGAATGCTTGGAACAGAAAACTATCGTTAAAATAAATAATACAACTATGTATGAATAGATTTTAAAATACATATATAAAATGTGAATTCATAATTATTAATAAATAATAAGATTTCTCTTGATCTGAAAACATTTAATCCAAAATTCAAAGCTAGAGTCTCCATTATCTTAAGAGATATTCAAATCCTAGCCAACGATTTAAGAAATGGCAAAACTAATGTCATCGTCAAATAGCTTATAAATTTTAATAATCGATCCATACATTTAACTATGTTGTAAAAGGAGAGAAAAACATTAAACGTGCCAGTTTTAGCACCTTTAAAATTTCCTAAAGCATATTTTATTTATTTTAATCGACATAATCTGAAACAATAAAACAAGATTAATTAATTATAAATCAGAAAAACAATTACGAAAATGTAACTGGAATAGTATAAATTTTTCTGGTAAGCTCATATGCGAAAAGTTAATTATATTATTTCTTCTTAAGTTTCCTACAAGTATTTCCTGAATTAAAAATCATATTTTTGAGGAATATGAGGGAAACTGGCTCTGTATTGTTACATATACGGAATTCTTTCAAAGGAGAGGCATTTTTGGAAGTTAAAATTAATTTGAGAATATAATTATCTAATTAAATTTAAGTTATTATTAGTTAAAGATTATAAATTTTTTACTATTAAGCTATTGATAGATCTGAATTTTAAAAATTATGCATATTCCGTTTGAAGAGAATTTCTCAAGAACGACTTTAGAGAACCACTGCACTAGATAAATTTTATTGTGTTCACAGTAAGCATAAGAAATTATATCATGTTTTGGTTAATTGAGCTAAATCTTTACTTTTTTTCAAAACTACATTAATTTAAAACTGAATGCGCTTTAAGTATAATTTAATAATAATAAAATTATGGAAGAAAATAAATTCATGTAATTATGAAATTGTTGAAAAAATTATTTGGATTCTATGATTCATGTCTCATACGTTCCTTTAATATTTTTATAACTAACTCAATGTTTGTGAAAAAAAAATCTAAGAATTCCCGATGGGTTAAATATTCTTAAAATATTTAACTTAATTCATGCATATTGAAAATAAATCTATCTGTTACTCATATTTTTTAATTTGTCAGAAATTAAGAAAAAAATCAAAAAATTTTGTATCCAAATTAATTTTCGGAAATTATGTCGATTTTTCATCCACCGAGAGATTATTCTAACCAGTCCTTGGAATTTTAGTTAGTATAGAAATTCAGGATAAAAAGATATTTTTCCTAAAATGGGTAAGAATATCGAAGATAATAAATAATTGTTTCAGAACAACAGATCTGTATATTTTCTTCAATACATAACTATCAACCTATCAATTTCCTCTTCATCATATGAGTTCTTTAGAGCATTGCTTTAAATAAATCAATTGAAATTATTCGTAAAATAAAGAAATTGAAAAAAAAAATTCTATTGATTAAAATATTTTTAATATCCCTTAAAATTTAAATGGGAAATGGTATTCAGCCATTTGATGTAGAGAGAAAACAATTTATTTCATGTAATGTAAAATCAACAACACATGATAAAAGAAAAGAATTTTTTGCTTCGGCAATAAATCTGCGTTGGTTAAAAGTTAATTTACATATATTGAATATGTTTTCGTAATCAAGATAAAATGTTATTGATTTAGAAATTCATTGGTATAACTAGTTTCGTGAAGAGACATCAATAGAATGGAAATTTACATGATTACCTAAATTTTAAAAGTAAAAAAAGTTTTAAGCTGCATATGGATTAACTGCAAAAGACTGGACAACACATTAAAAACAATATTAGTATTTTATTACTTTAGTAAAATTAAAATTTTCACATATATTTAACATTTGCACTCTTAAGGTTTCTTACGTAAACTATTATAGTGTTTTAAATGGATTTAAAAGTTTTTTGGTTTTTTTTTCTTTTCTTGATTAGTGAATTTTTCAGACACAGACTTTCTATAAGTTATTCAGGTTTATAAATAAAATAGTATTTGCCTATATATAATATTTTTATGCAGTATTTGCTTTAATTTATACAACATTCAAATTTAATTTGAAATAGATATTTCAAATAATTCAAAAAATGAAGAAAAAATTAAAAGAAACATATTTAATCTTTCAATATTTTGATTTTTTACAACGAGTTCAAACAATATTTTAAATCGATAAATACCATGTGTTACCAAGATTTCCATAACAAAAGGACCGAAATTTTATCAAAGATTATTTTCGCATAAATAAACATACATTCCACCCAACTGAGGAATACAAAGCTTTGATTGTAGTTCTATATATTTTCGCAGTAAAAGAAGAATGTTATGTAAAAAATTGCGTTTAAAATAAAATAAAATCTGATCCTGACATACATGAATAAAGAAAAACTGAATGATTATGTCTTGAGAAGATTCTTCTATTCTACTTTCAATACAAGCCAGTGTGTGTGTAATATTTCATGAAAAAGTATTTGAAACCTTCTTTGAATACTAATTCACATGAAAGTTTAAATAATTATTTATGTACTTAAAAGATAACTGCACTACATTTTTATTCAGTTAATTTTCTCTAAAAGCAAAATCTTAAGAAAATGAAGTGTGTTTTCCAAAAGTGAGTTAGTTTCAATATGTCAGTAAATTCCCAATTTTAGTTAATTAATTATAAGTAATGCTTTTGATTTTAAATACAAGGGCTAATGTGTCCCACATGTTTCTGATAATTGAACTAAAGTAAGTGATTATTTGATTTCTATTAAAATTAAATACACTAAGATAAAAAAAAGTTATAAGTGGAACTGTACAAGTAATTTTATGTTTGTTCTGTCATTTTCAATGAATTGTACACATAAAATATACTGCTCATTAAAAAAAAAAGCTTCCTTACTTCTGTAAATCTAAATTAAATTTTTTTTATAAATCCCAGTACTATATATGTATTTCAAATATTATTTTATTATTAGTATTTTTATAGATAGTATTCAATTTCAGAGAAGGAAGACACTCAAAGTTCAAAATGTGATATCAAATGAGGGAAATAATTGAAGGAATCCATGAGGATGGGTAAAACACAATAAATTCATTGAAAGAGTGTTCATGATATTCTTCTAATAGAATACAATTTTTCAAAATTACATTCTGAATGCTTTCTTTCAATTGATAAACTTAATTTATTGATAACAAGAATGTTTTTCCCTTCCATTATCAATTATCTGAGTATAAACAGAGTTAAGTATTCATAAGTATTAAATTATGAACACTAGATTCCATTAAGAAATTTGATTTCATTACGAAAAGGATTTACATTTTCGACATTCCAATGCATGAATTTAGCATAGAATTTTCTTAAAATATCCTTTTTCATTCGTTTTCAAATTTTTCTATTTCTGTACATTGATTAAAATAATATTTCCAGCAAAGTACTTGTTCTAAAAAAATTTATGTACTTCAATATTTTAGAAGCTCTGAGATTTTGATTGATTCAAGTAAAAAAAATGTTAAAATTTACATTTATATATATATAAATAATGTAATAAATGACATTATACGTAAAAGAAATTTTAAAATTTTAAATTCAAGCTTCTTTACCATCAATTGAGCGCATTTTGAAATTATATGATATACATCATTCATGTTATTTAAATTTGTAAAAATACCCTATACTTACGAAAACATTCTTCTAAAACGATACATTAAAATATATGCTCTGTTTTCTCTTCTTCTTACCATCATTTTTCTATAAAACTACCCAAAAATTAAATATGATAAAATTTCAAGTTTTTTTTTTCGTATAATATAGAATAATATACACTAACCTTGAAATTTAAGAAAACTTTTGAATTTGGTGAACTACTGGTCAGATTTTAATGAAATTTGGTGTGTACATGTGGCGGCTGCCTACGTCATCTTTTGACGTCATTTTTGTCTGCGGAGCTGCAAGCCTATTTAAAGAAAAGGAGGAAGCGATCTTTTGTCCGTTTTCTACTCATCCGAATGCCAAGAAACTTTCACCATATCAACAACAACTCTCTCTCTCCAGAATGAAAATACCACCTTCTCAAAGTAACTTTTATCTTTCAAGATTTGGGCTAGAGGAGCACCCCGTGCTCTAGGCGCCCATTGAAATTTCAACGTCAACGATCTTTTGTCGGCACACTTGCTTCGCAGATTCCAGACCTGTGAAGGTCGAGTTTCATAGTTGAAATGTTAAAAGTTGTTCTCGTTAAGTTTTAAATAAATTGTTAGTTCTTCTTGTTTTTAGTCTTTCGTAGTTATTTATTTATCTAGCCTACACCTTCTGATTGGATGTTATGGGAGCAGGAAGGTTTTAGCAACACCACGCCTCCCATAAGCTGGTGACCCGTTCAAGTAACAAGTTGATGACTCCCGGAAAGGCTAATTGGATGCTGAGGAACTTACCATCAAACTAGGAAGCAAGTTGTCAAGATATGCTAACCGTCGGAAACTCTCTGAGACCTGTGAATTGGTAACGTCCCTATCTATGGTTCGAACCTCTGAGGCAGGAATTTGGTCGGTAAAATTTTTATTATTTTACTGCCGCTTTGAGATGTCGATTTAGCTACATCTGGCTCTTACACCAGTGCGCTTTACATTTTAACTCACTCCTCTTGTGCCAATAAACTTCACGATCACTCACTCATTATCCCACTCGCTCAGATAGAGATGTCGCTTGAAGGTAAAGATACTAAAAGTGAAGGAGCTGTAGGTTCAAATAATGGTTGTGAAAAAGTAACTGTTAAGGTCCCTAGTTTTTGGGCCCCGTAAAGTAAAACTATTTTTTATGCAGCTTGAAGCTAGTTTTAGGTTAGCTGGCATTACGTTCGAGCAAACCAAATTTGACCATCTAGTTGCTTCATTGGACCCTGAAACTCTTTCACATGCTACGGATATAGTGTGTGAACCACCCCCGTGTCCATATAGGGCTCTCAAAAACCGTTTACTAGAGCAGTTTGAAGTATCGCAAAACCGGAAAGTTAAAACTCTAATTGAGGATTTGGAATTAGGTGATAGATCCCCGTCTTTATTGCTTAGACAAATGCGAGAATTGAGTGAAAACCATATAGACGAATCTTTTCTTAAAAACATCTGGATGAGGCGTTTACCACCGCAAGTTCAAGCCGTTCTAGCTGTTAGTTCAAAGAACCTAAACAAGTTAGCGGAAATGGCTGACAAAATCATTGAGTTTACACAGGGCAGTATAAACTCCGTTTCTGATGGTAATTCGAGTACTGATCACGTTAGTCGTCGGGATGAGCAATTGTTTAAGATGCAACTACAGTTAGATGAACTCTCGAGATTGGTTAGGTCGGGTTCAAGACATGCATCCCCAAAACCACAACGTAGACGAAGTACATCGGTATCTAGAGCTAGTGCTAATAAACAGGAAGGTTGGCTGTGCTGGTACCATTTTAGGTATCGGGAAAAGGCAAAACGTTGCATATCTCCATGTGCATTTGAGCAAAAAAACTCGAATCACTCACAGGAGTAGCGACGTCTTCTGTTTTAAGAGGTGAAAGTCGCAGGCTTTTTGTTAATGATGTAAACAATCGTACCGGTTTTTTGTTGATACTGGTAGTGATGTTTCCTGTTATCCTAAAGCGTATGTAACTAAAAGTAATGGAAAAACTGATTTCTTTTTATACGCTGCTAATGGATCTAAAATCACAACTTTTGGTTCTATGTTACTGACACTTGATTTAGGTTTAAGACGTAATTCTCAATGGCCTTTCATTGTCGCTGAGGTTACTAAGCCTATTATCGGTGCGGACTTTTTGGAACATTTTGGTTTGCTGGTTGATTTGAAAAAACGCTGTTTGGTTGATCATTTAACTGATTTAAAAGCTAGAGGCAAAACTACTTTAAGTAATGTCCCGGTAGTAAAAACCATTGTCGGGAATTCCGAATACTTGGATCTTTTGCGTAAGTCTAAGGAGATTACTCAGTTAAACGTTTCCCCTAAGAATACAACTAAGCACGATACTGTGCATTTCATCCCTACAGTTGGACCCCCCGTTTCTGCAAAAGCTCGTCGGTTAAATCCAGCTCAATTGAAAAACGCAAAACAAGAATTTGAGTATATGATGGAGAGAGGTATTTGCAGACCATCGAAAAGTAATTGGTCAAGTCCCTTGCATATGGTTCCCAAAGGATCATCAGATTGGAGATCTACGGGAGATTACAGGACTTTAAATCGCGTATCACAATACCCGATAAATACCCTATTCCTCACATTCAAGATTGTATGTATATTTTAAAAGGAAAGAAGGTATTTTCAAAAATAGATTTGGTACGTGCTTATCACCAAATACCTGTGCACCCTCCAGATATACCCAAAACTGCCATTATTACCCCTTTCGGACTTTTCGAATTTCCATTTTTAAACTTTGGTGTTTGTTCTGCCGCGCAAACTTTCCAAAGGTTCATTAATGAGGTTTTGAGAGGACTAGACTACTGTTTCCCTTACTTGGATGACATCCTAATTGCCAGTGAAAACCATATGGAGCACAAAATACATTTGGAAGAAGTTTTCACGCGATTTAAAAATTATGGTATTGTGTTGAACGAGTCCAAATGTGACTTTGGGAAAGACACAATAGATTTTCTTGGACATACAATTAATGATAAAGGATGTACTCCTCATAGTGAAAAGGTTCAAGCAATAGTAAAATTCTCAAAACCCGTTACTATTTCTGACTTGCGTCGGTTTTTAGGCATGGTAAACTAATACCACAGGTTTATTCCAAATATTTCAACTATTTTGTCACCGTTGAATCAACTGTTAATCGGTGCAAAAAAAACGTGACAAAAGGGAAGTTCAGTGGAATCCGGAAAGGGAGAAAAGCTTTGAAGAGATTAAAACAGCTATGGCGAATGCAACGCTTTTATACCATCCTTCAGTAGATGCAAAATTAGCGTTAGTTACAGATTGCAGTGATTTTGCTATGGGAGGAGTCCTGCAAGAAATTTCTTCTGATGGTCCTAGACCTCTTGGATTCTTTTCAAAGAAATTATCTTCTGCACAATGCAAATATTCTATTTACGACAGAGAATTATTGGCAGCTTATAGTGCAATACAACACTTTCGACATCTGTTAGAAGCTCGTATTTTTACTTTATACGTAGATCATAAACCTCTTATCTTCGCGTTTTCACAGAAACATGAAAAGGCCCCTCCCAGACGATTGAGACATCTAGATTTCATTTCGCAATTCACTACAGACATTAGGTACTTACCAGGTAAGGGTAATGTAGCTGACACTTTATCAAGGATAAATAAAATACAGTTTTCCTCGCTGTCTGATTTGGAGTCATGGTCAAAGTTTCAAGAAAAAGACGAGGAGTTGAAATCTATTTTAGAAGGTAGAATGGAATTCAGTGGTAAGCTGATAAAAATTCAAATGCCTGATGGCGCTAAATCGTTATATGCGGATAACTCTACAGGCGTTAACAGATTCTATGTTCCTCATCAATTAAGACGCAAAGTTTTTAATGAGTTACATAGTTTGTCTCACCCAGGGATGCGCGCTACTAAACATCTCATAGGATCTAAATATGTTTGGCCAGGTATGAATAGGGATATCGGCATGTGGTGCAAAATTTGCATCGATTGTCAGCAGTCTAAGGTACACTTAAACACCTGGGTTTCTCGATTCGGCACGCCTCAGAGGTTGACTTGTGATAGGGGCATAGGAACATCTGATGAGCCAGTGGAGCAGGAATCCAACATCCAACAAGATCCGGCAGGAGAGTAAGGTTTCGTCTCCCTTCGTGAGACTGGAGGGGGAGTCATGTGGCGGCTGCCTACGTCATCTTTTGACGTCATTTTTGTCTGCGAGCTGCAAGCCGATTTAAAGAAAAGGAGGAAGCGATCTTTTGTCGGCACACTTGCTTAGCAGATTCCAGACCTGTGAAGGTCGAGTTTCATAGTTGAAATGTTAAAAGTTGTTCTCGTTAAGTTTTAAATAAATTGTTAGTTCTTGTTTTTAGTCTTTCGTAGTTATTTATTTATCTAGCCTACACCTTCTGATTGGATGTTATGGGAGCAGGAAGGTTTTAGCAACACCACGGCCCCCATATACATAGGGTTGATATAAAATAAAAAAATAATCCTTTAACTGCTATAATACACTTGTATTATCGTGTGTAACACTTATCGGAGGCGCAAGGTATGAAACGGCAGTTGCAAAATAGAACCAAAAAAATGGTTAATAGGGGTATGGTCCCCTCTTACAGATATATGGGCCTCGAAACTTGATTTTATGCTAGAAATAAAGGAATTTATGAGTTCCTGAGGCAATGGGTCCCAATCTTTCAGCAACACTTTTTTCAGGACTTGGGTGGTTTCGGAAGGCGCTCGCGAAATGCAACTACCCTCTCAAAAGCGTCCTAGATATGCACTATAGGATTACAGTTTGGAAATCTGGCTGGCCAATACATCCGACAAATTTCCTCACTATCCAGAAATTCGTTAACCAGCTGA
>BMAW01015054.1:0-16945 GCA_019974015.1 Nephila pilipes | reverse complement strand
GAATCTGAGAGAGGCCTGAAATTCAATAATTTCTAATTAATATTTCTCATAAATTTCGAATAATTATAAGATCTATAATTGTTCGAAAATATTTATTTATTTTTAAATGAAATAGCAATTTATATTCTTCGATATGAAAGGGATTTTTACTTATTATGCATTAAATACTGAGCAATTCAGTGTAAAATTTTCAAATCTTGACGTACTTTAGAGGACTTTTTTCACAAATTGATCCGAATATATATCAGGAAGTAAATGGATATTTATGGGATAGTATATAATAATTGTACACTGACTGTCCGGGAAAGAAGAAGAGTTTCCTGGATTTCCGAAATATATGATACATTAATAAGGTAAAGCAGGCGACGAAAGCCCTTGTAGTTAAGTTCTATTCTTTTATTTTCCTTGTTTTGAAATTATGTCTGTAATAGTTTTCCGAATGTAACTTATAAATTATATAATAAATTATTCTTATAATAAAGATCATTTTAATGAAACTGAACATTACACTTGTCTTTAACTGCCTTTATAACTGGCACCTTTCCACGGTAAAGTAATTTTAAAAAAAAATCCACTTGACCTTTACTCAATCCCTTCATATTTGCACACAGCAATAGGAATTTCTTAAGAAATTTGCAAACAAATCCTGACTGAAGACTGAGTTATATATAGTTTGTGTGCAATATTTACGGAGTTTAAAAGGCTTAATCTCATGTTTGTAAATGTACTTCTGTAAATTAGTAAACTAAAGAAAACGAAATACAAAAAATGGTTGAAATAAATTTTTTTCCCTTTTGTGTGACATAAAATATTGATCTATAACTTCTTCAATTAAAACTATTCATACTGCGAATTTTGATTTTATTTTGACTTGAATTTTTCATCAAAAATTACGTAATTCTTAATTTTAGATATTAATATTAGGAACAAGCGTAAGAATTCATTTGTTTTAAGGGGAGTCGGTACCCTATATATCTTCAAAAAATCGATTTTCAGATTTTGATGTTTCTAAAATCTCCAATTCAAGACCTTTCCAATGATATAATATATTTGCTAATATTCGAATTAGAAGTATGTTAATTTTTATTTTGAATAAAAAGAGTTACACATCAGCTGACGTGCCACGCCCACTTGTGTAGTGAAAAATGTAAACATTGGCCTTTTAAACCTGAGATGTTTGTGCAAAGCCTCACATTATTTTAATAAACATTTCGCAAAGAGCGGCAGAATAACTGTAGTTGTGACTGAAGGTTTGTTTACTATTCTCACGTGCGAATTCGTTTATGCTTTGCTGAACGTTGTGAGATTTTGAATCATTTTTTTTATACATTCTTTGTTGAACTATATTCAGTGTCAGTTGAGTATTTTGGTTTCTTTAGAAATATTGAAACTTAAAGTATGCCAAGATCACGTAAAGTCTTCAAAAAACGTAAAGGAACTTTTTTCAAAGGTAGAAATATTACTTCTAGTAGTAACTCTACATTGGATGCTGATGTAAGTAACAATGACATAAAAACTGATATTAAAAATCCTTGTGCAAAAGAAAGAAAAATTTCTGATTTAAATGCGAGTTTTTCTACATTTGAAGGAAATATAGGTGTTATTAATGCCATAATGAATTTAAATATACTTTCGTTTGTATTCAAGAATGATGTGCGTTGTAAAAAATGTGACAATGGCATGGATATGCAAGTTTTAAAAAATAACTCTGGACTGGCTATTTCTTTCGTTTTGAAATGTTGTGTTTGCCCATATCGTGTGGAATTTTCTTCTTCAGATTATCATGAAGGAACCCAAAGAGCAACTGTAAATACCAGGTATGTATATGCAATGCGTTCCATTGGAAGAGGTGCAGAAGCTGGACGAATGTTTTGTGCACTTATGAATCTGCCTCAGCCACCAACAAGATTTGCCCCGTACAACAAGAGACTTTTAAATGCTGTAAAGCTTGTTTCTGAGGAAACAATGCAAAAGGCTACGCAAGAAGCGGTTTTGGAAAATGGAAGCAATAATAATATTGCAGTTGCCGTAGATGGAACTTGGCAAAAGAGAGGTTATTCGTCTCTAAATGGTGTGGTTACTGTGACCAGCATTGACACTGGGAAAGTCATTGATGTGGAAATTTTATCCAAGTACTGTATGTGCAGCAATAAGGTTTCTCATATAAAAGACTGTAAGCGCAATTTTGAAGGTTCTAGTGGGTCGATGGAAGTTGAAGGTGCTTCAAGAATATTTCAACGTTCATTGACATTGTACGATGCACGTTATGTCACATATTTAGGGGATGGCGACTCCAAAGCATTTGCTGCCATCAAAAAAGAAAACATCTATGGAGATGAATACCCCATCGAAAAGATAGAATGCATCGGACATGTGATGAAGCGTATGGGAACACGATTACGTCGTTTGAAAGCACAAATGAAAGGGAAATTTTTATCTGACGGTAAACGTTTATGTGGAAAAACCGCTTAACTGAACACGAAATAGATAAATTGCAAACTTATTATGGGTTAGCTATCCGGAGGAATCTGAACAGTGTTCATAGTATGCGACAAGCTATCTGGGCTATTTTTCTTCACAAACTGTCGACAGATGAATATCCTCAACATGGATTTTGTCCCGCTGGAGAAGAATCATGGTGTGGATATAAAAAGGCTGAAGCAACAGGAAAGACTTACATACATAAGAACAGTCTTCCTGTTGCTGTCGTAGAATCTATGCGTCCAATATTTAGAGACCTTTCACACCCTGATCTTTTAAAAAAGTGTTTACATGGCAATACACAGAACCCGAATGAAAGCTTTCATAATGTCGTGTGGTCACGTGTTCCCAAATCTACATTTGTCCAGATTGAAACACTTTCACTTGGTGTTTATGATGCTGTATGCTCCTTTAATAGTGGTAATGCATCCAAGCTGGCTATTCTGGAAAAATTGGGTATAAAACCAGGGGAGTATGCTATAAATGCTATGAAATGCCTCGACAGAGAAAAACTGCGGAAAGCTATTTATGCCTTTTCTGGACAATCAAAGGAAAAGAGGGTAGAAAAAAGACTTAAAAGAAAAAGGTATGTAAACAGCATTAAGAAAAATTCAAATAATACAGCCTATGGAGCAGGACTTTTTTAACCAGGTAAGATTTTGTATTTAAAATCCAGTTTTCTAAAAATGACATTTTTTAAACTGCGTGTACCTTTTTCTCTAAATCTACTGTATCCATTCTCTTGAAATTTTTACAATATATTTCTGATATGTTATTCTATATACTGAAGTGAAACTTTTGTAATATTCTTAAAAATACCAGATATAGAGCAGATATCGTAACAAAAAACTGCTATTTTTCATAAATTCATTGTGATGTTCAGTAAAAAATTTCTTAAAAAAAAACTAAGCAATAAATTCTTAAAATCTCACTTCAGTACATAGATAAATATCTAAACAATGTGAAGATAAAATTTTGACTTTATATGTCCAGTAGTTTCTGAGAAAAAGGTACATAAAAATTCACAATTTAACATTGTCAGTATAGGGGGTACTGACTCCCCAGATAATTTGTTTTCATTATTCATCAAGCTCAAAAGGCTTTATAGGATGATGAATTTTCTGTTAACATTTAAGTAAAATTTTAAGAAAAAAATCTGGAAATGTTTGCTATAATTGCTCTAAATTATGACATGAGCATTTATTTATTAAATGTTAGAAATGTAAAGTTTTTAAGATGAATGTTCATGATTTTTTTGCTACTAACCATTTCGAATTTATTTTTACATTATTCATATTACGTTAAAAACTATAATACCTTTGTTGTACAGTAAAATAGACTGATTCACATCAAATCAATTTAGCAACTTGAACTTCAATTTTTTTTAAATGCTTGGGATTTATATATTTTGTGAAAATCCTCTTCATCTTGGTTGAAGAAGTGGAAATCATTTCACATACAAATTCTTCGTTCAAGAATATTTCTACATTAATAACCAAAGTCAAATGATATTCTTTACTTAAGTAAAAAATAAATGAATATAATAAAAGATCGTATACACTACTTACTGCAATTACACTTTAAGTATCCTAAAATTACTTTTAGTACACTCAAACCAAATTATGATTATGATAATTATCCTTTCAATTTACTTTTAAATATCCAGATAAAAAACAATTGCTCCCTGAATCTATTATATTTATTTTTGAACAGGCAAAATTAAAAAGAATTTTTCATTGATTCCTTTATATTTGCAGAAAAATACCTTTTTTTTGTTTTTAGTATTATCTGAAAAACTGATTGAACCAACAATACAGCACCTCAAGAAGAACCAGTACCAGAGAAGATGAATAAACAAAGTACTGGTTTTTTCCTCTTCTTTAGGAAGAATAATAAACAGGAAAAGAAAGTATTTGGACAGCAACATTAATTACTCGCTTTCGTGTATAGGAGATGAAGATTTTCTTAAGCCTTTCTATGTTGCATGTGGAGATGAATGAGGTTCAATAAAGCCTCCGGTGCACACTTGATATTTTTAAGATAAAATTCTCGTGTACAATACGAAAAAAATAAGATAATTTTTTCAAAATTTACAACTTTAAAGTTTCGTAAACGTCAAATTATTTGCAAAACTTGAATCTGCCAAAATTTATCCTTTCTAATTTACCATGGCAGCCTTCTAATGAGCTATCATTTTGGCAAGGTAAAAATCACTCCACTGGTGAATTTTAGTTTCAGCATTCATTACAGATGCTGTCTTGGAGAAGAAAATTTTCGTTAAATAAGTTTAATACTTTAGGCAAATAATACGGTATCTCAAAGAATACAGACTATTATGAGAACACTGACATTTCACAGAATTTTTTCTTCAGTCGACGAGAGTAATATTGTTATGTAATTTTCTGTATTGTTGGTGATTGATAAATACTAGAAATATTTAGAATTCTAAGAATTTTTCTTCATTAGTCCCTCATTAAAGGATCGTAGGACAGATCAAGGGATAATTAATAATGTTGAACGTTATTTCGGTAATAAATTAATTAAATGGTTAAAATGCGCTAGGATTACCCCAAATAGAGAGGATATACAGATGATTGATATTCAAGCATTAGTGCATGAGTGGCAGAATTCGCCTCTGAAATGAAAGGAACTCTATGTTGCCTTCACAAACGTAGTATTCCATTGCTTCCTTTGATTCAAAATTTGCGAAACGTTCTTGATGAAGTCAAAATTTTCAACGTTATCAAAGTGAATCCTTTTATATGCAGTTGTTCAAATTGTTTTGTGAAGACATGGAAGGCCTGCACAACACTTTACTTTTAAACATGGGAGTTAGGTGTTTGTCTTGGTATTAAATCCTTACGCGACTTTTCGATTTTCAAATCTAGATAGCTCCCCATCCTATTTTTTGAAAGAGAGCACATTTAAAGTTCTCGGAAATTGAAACCGCGTAGAAGTTTTGATTTTTGAGCAAACTACAATAACAAAAGACAGTTTGACATTCTCAAAATATTTTACGAATTCTTATTATCGTTGAAGTAAATTAAACATTTAGTGATAAGGAAATTGAATACTTAGAAGGATTAAAATCTTCGCTAAATATTTTTACACCCAGAAATGGGTAATAGGTGGATATGTAACTTTTTTTTTTTTTAAAAAAAATGTTTATTTTGAATTTTATTCATTGTGGATTCCCGAATAGTATCTTATATCAGATAACACCATGAAGACTTTTTCCAATGGTGGAATGGTGAACCTACTCAGTTTAATTGCTCTTTATGCTGCTAAATATGGAGAAAATTTTGAAAAAAGCTTAATGTTTTTGTTGCCGTTTCCTACTACGATGCCTGTTGAATGGACATTATTTTCGTATTACTAATAATAAATACAGAAACAAATTAAATGCGTCTAATGATATGAGATTATGAATTTTCTGTTAGAGCCTGATTTTTTTTTTAAATTTTGTGATTCAATACAGCCCCAAATATCACAGTTCGTTTTTTTTTCCTTCTGATTTTTATTATTTTGTTCATTTACTTCAAATATAAAAATTAATCTGTGTAAAACAAAATTCGAAAATTTAATTTGCTTCAACATACACCTATTTTGAAATATACTACTGGCCTTTGAACTTGCTACATCAAAAAGACACGGTATTTACACGAGTACATCTAAATAGCACGTGAAACACTCAGACGAAAAGATGAAGATGCTAACTATAATATGCAAATGATTAGCTTTTCAACGCATTAATGATTTTTAAATGAAGAAATTGTGCAGCATAAATTAAATAAAAATGTACTCATATATATATATTGTATTTGAATGTTATTGCCCGGTGAAAAGTTATTGGAATGCCTTGTATAAGAAGGAGAAATTCTTACCTGCGTGTTTCTGATGTTGATAAAGTTCGAATTGTAGCTTACCAAGATTGTAGCTTAGCATATATCAATATTGCTGCTTGCATTGGCCGAGATTTCATGTCTGTCTGCTGAATAAATTCAATGGGTTCAAGGTGATCATACGGAACTTCGAGCTATGGTGCTCTATCACTAACAACCAAGAATGAAGACCTGTTAACAGTACTGCCTTAATGGATATATATGTATAAAGATCTCAAATAATTTCATATTTTCAAGAATTAATATTGGAGATTTATTGTTACGTAATAGATTTATTATATAATTGTATTGTTAAGTCATAAATGTCATAAATCATTAAGCGAATGTGAATTGTAGATGTTTATTCTTGTAATAATAGCTTAACATCATTTATCAATTAAATGTTTTTCTCGTAACACATATTTTTGTGAAACAGTATTTGGAAGTATATTGTTCGATTTTATATTATTTAATTGTTAATATCATTTTTACAACTTTTTTAAATATATTGAAAGATTTTTTTTATTTCTTAAATTAGTTTTAGCACAAAAATTATCTTTTACTCGAATATAAAAACATAGAGACATTCATCATTCTCATACATTCTATTGCAAATCTTATATTTTATACTTTATACTTATTACCTTCAATGTTTCTCTTCTTACATCAAAGAAGTATTTCTAATTCAAAAGAGACGGTACTTCAGTACGTTTCTTCGAATTAAATCGTATATAATAAGTTCGTGTAATGCTTTAGAAATGATATCACTTTCTGTAATTTCTCAGAAGTCACGTTATATTCGGAGTAGTGATTTTAGGTACCGTGATTAAGAAACCAGTGGAATAGAAGATGAGAATGATCAATGGCTAATGGAGATTGCGGAAAAGGGAAAAGGGATGTCGCGTTGGTTATATGAGAATTTATATTATTTTCTGTGCTCCTGATGAAAATGGATTATGAAAAACATTATTTTTAGCTTAAGAAATGTAGCATTCTGTTTTCTTAAAATTTTTTTAAAGGTGGTTTATGTTTTATCAGAAATCAATCCTAATAAAAATATACTAATTTGCATATAAATTCCAACTGATTTTAAAGTGAATTTATCTCAGTGCGATCAATGACTTAATTGAAAAATTTTTAAAAGTCATATATATGTGGGAATTGTGCAATAATGTAAAACATTAATGTATTTATATATACATTTGTTGAAAATGAAATCATAATACCAAGTTGAAATTAGTCAAGAGAAATACAGCTTAAGCATAGCATTTGCCTAAGTAACATATTTATTTGAATGAGGCAACACAGGCAAACTTATGTACATGAAGTGCCATTTCAAATGTGTAATATTGGTGTGGATTAATAGCTACTGTAAAAGTCACAATATTAAATGCAAGTATAAAAAGAGTTTGTATTTACCATATAAGCGTCGTATTTCATTTTGTGCACTTGGTCTATACCTGTTGCACTTGGTCAACGGAATCAGCAACTGTCAGTGCCGGCTAAGGATGACGCTGGATTTGGCGTCCAGTATTTTCTCATAAGTGTGCGATTGAAATGTCTGGTAGTCTCAAAACAATGTGAAATATTTAAGCACTTTATAGCAAGCGTTAGGTATTACCGAGAGTTAGAAAATGTTCCATGGAGTAGTGATCAAGTAAAGCAGAACAACCACTCCAATCTCCAAATATTTTGCATATGATCTAACACTACATTAACTATGTTAACATTTTCCATTATGAATTTTATTTATCAATCAAAAAGGTAAAAACCGATTTATTTCACATATATTGAATTAAAAACTATCAGTAGCATCTATCTTTTATACTTGCTATCTTGACTGAGGTAAAGAATTCTTCTCTCCTTCATAACATACTACACAATGTGCATAAATTTTGCTCTCATTCGTATGACCTTGGCTGAAGCAAACAAATTTCGATCTCAATCCTGTCATTTACACAGTATTCATTCTGGATTTTGAAATATAACTCCTCTGATTGTTGTATTGAATTGCAAGAAAATGTAAATTAATGTACCAAACTTACTACAAAGTATATATTGATGTATGTTTAGTATTAATTGTGTTGATATTACAAATATAATATAAGATTTGGTATCGTATGATATTGACTGTCTTCGTTATTAAAAAAAAGGAGAGTGAATGTCAACCATTATAGAGTTGAATCCAATTCCTTCTCTTCAAATTAATCATAAGAAATTGTGAATTATAATATCTAAATACTTACATGAGTTTTTATTTAACTTGCATAACGAGTTATTTAAAAAACTATGTAGGATAGTCTTCAACGTATAAAAATACAATTTTTTAATGAATTTATTTTGTGAGTACATCTATCTATAAATTATTAATAAGAGAACGCAATTCAATCATACAATAATGAGTACCCGAATGTATTAAAAAAGCGCAATTTTATCTCATACTTCAAATTGTTCCTGGTGATATTATTTTATGTGGCCCAGAATCTTGGTATGGTGTGTCTGTCATAAATGAAGATATTTGTAGAGCTCTCCTGATACTATAAAGTTTGTGTGTTATTTCCTCCATTGACTTATTCCATCGTTATAAACTAATTTTAAATTTAAGAGCAAAACAAAATGTACATTTGAGTTGTGACATTGGGCTATTCGCGGTTTCTCTTCACTAACCTTGGGGACTTTCAATTGAGATTGATTGCTTTCGCTAAACAACCTTTGCCCACCAAAAATGAAACGTGATGAAGAATGTAATATGCAAAGCAGTTAGGAATGAAGTGAAGCGGTTAAATTAAGAAGTATATAAACTCCATCTGAAGGAGTAGAGAAAGAGAGGAGAAGGAGGATCAGAGAGGCGTTGTAATGAGAGGAGGTGGAATCTAAATGCTATAAGTATTGAAAGGCTGATTTAAAGATTAGAGTTGAGGTCCGAGTGTAAACCATTCGGATTGAGAATTGTTCTAGTGTTTTCAGCAGTTGTTCCTGATTCAGACTTGCGGTTGGTAAGAAGCTGTTAGATTATTATTGGTGGGTTGAATTAAAGTGTTGATAAACTTAACCTGGAGAGCTATATTATTATTGTCTTAGTGGATATATATTAATAAATGTTGAAAGCTGTTTTGGTGGTTCTGTAATTATTGGTGTCGTATTGTTTAATATTAGATATTAGTGATGGCACAAGATAACACCCGGGGTAACCGGATGTTACAGAGTGTGTTACTGAAGTCTGTTTAGTTAATCTAATCATTGTCGAATAAATGAGGAAAAATATAAAAAAATGATTTTCTAGAAACACTATAAATAAATATAATGGGACGCTAACACTAAAAATCTGTAAAATATAAAAGCAATCGATTTGGCATTATATGTATATTAAATATGTTCTGAAATCAATTCCCTATTCAATAAAAGTTTACCACAAGTTATAAGGCAAATGTGAAATTATAACCATGTATGCCTTGTGAGTGATTAGGCCAATTCTTAATTATAATCTAATATTATTTTTTAAAAAATGTAAGCGTTTCAATAAGAATAACGATCATTGTATCATGGCAACTTGCACTATTTTTAGTATTCGTACGGAATGAAAAAAATTAAGTTTCGATTTTCTAGCTGTATATATGAAATTCAATTGGTTTTATTGGAAGCTGTACTGTAACAATACTAGTGTTTTTATACGATGCATGTCACAAATTTTAGTTCTGTTAATATGATAAAGAAATTACCTAAACTATATATCATTATACTAATATAGAGGTTATGCCTTATAAGCCAATTATTAACTGCCTTATTTTCAGCAGAAACCTATTATTAATTATCAACTCAAACACACACTATCCTTACACTTTATCACTTAGACTACTAAGCTTTGAAATATATTCAGACTAATTAGGACATATTAATTTTAATATAAATTTTTATAATTTGTATCATTGGTAAATAATAGATTTTATATTCCTAATTCTAATTTTCTTATTTATTAGGTGTATTTGTAATATACTACAAGTTTATAAAATTTCTAAAAATATATCTAATTACCATTGATGACTGTATAATTAATTTTACATAACTATACACGCCCATGTTCATATATATATATATATATATATATATAAGGAGGAAAAATATTATGAACAAGAAGATTTTAAGATAAAAATTCTTGAATTAATGATAATTTAGAGAAAGATTTTAATATTAAAAGTATTAAATGCTTGTTTTGTTTCACATTAAAAAGGAGAAATTTATTTAGTGTAATATCATTTATTACGTAATAATAATCTTGAAAGTAGGTGTATTCATTTAACTCAGGATATGACTTTGTTCCATGAATGCAATATGACATATTATAATTTCAAGCTGCAAATAGAAGAATATTATAATATTAAATTTATGAGTAAATCTTTTCATAAAATTAATTGCAACAATTTCCTTCCTAAATATAAAAAATTAAATCTCTATTAAAATTCTCAACATTGAAGTAATAACTTTTAAATAAAATAAAAAAGAGATCGTAATCTATTTAATTACTTTTATAACATATATTTAAAAAATCATACTTTTTGCAATGCTTATAAAAAGTGTATCTATAAGGATAATTCATCATTTGATTACAGGTAATTTCAATGTTGTTAAGGATAAAATATTAAGAGCTATTATGAATCATTGGATTATTTTCAGTCTTAAGATTTCAAAAAACAGTTTTTATGATAAGAAATAAATTAGTTTAAGTATTTATAATTTTACTATTGAAAAAAAGAATTAATTATGGTCTTCCATTAGAAGCTTTCGAATATCTGAAGAACATTAATATAATGTCAAAAACTGGTCTTTAGAAAACTTTTTTTTAATAATAATGAGTAAATTCGCTTGAAAAATTTATAAATTGCCATTATTAATCTCCAGGACAGATTTATTATTACTTATGTGGATAAAGTACCTTATAATTGTGCTATTACATATTTCAATTCTACGTTAGTTTACTAATATGCATCTTCCGAATAATGACACCTTTAAAACAGTCAGAAAGAAATTTCTAATATAATTATCGCATTTTATAAATAATTTGATGTTAATATTGCTAATGTTAAATTAATATTTTAACCAAATTTTAACAAAAAAAGTTTCATTAAAACTCTTTTAAGATTTTGAAAGACAACTAATGGTTCGAATACATGTTGGTAAAAAATAGTTCAAAGTATTAAAATAAGTTAGAGAGTAAACCATTTTTAATATTCGTGCTGATATTGTCAAATGCATTAATAATAAACAAAATTGTTCCGGTTACACCTAAATTTTTAAATATATTTTAATTATCCGCTCTAATTTTAATCAGCTTTAATAGAAGATCTTATTAAAGCTGTAAAATATATTTATAAGAAATTTAATATAAATAAGTTTATTGCATATGATAAATTTGAATACTTAGTAAAATCAACCTTAAAAGATAGTAAAAAATATTTAATTAGCATACAGTATTTTCATTAAAAATAGTTTTCGAATGTTTAGATATATTGATAATGTTATATTTTTTTTCAAATTAATTATAATGAAAAAGTTAAAACTTTCTTACGTTTTTATCCAGAGTATTTTAATCAATTGCAAACTAATATTAATATAAAATGAAGCTGAATATTTAGATATTTTTAATTTAGAAGATAATACAATTTTGTATAATATATAAGAGAAAAGAAACCGTTTCTTCTTCAGAATTGATGCAGTTTCCTTAGTTGGGAGCTCATTTATAGGGACAGATTTAAGCGAGGAAAGCAAAATTCATTTTCATGGCTGTTAATTATTACAGCATATGATATTTTTAGAAATTAATGTTGTGTAGTAGCTATGGAAATTAAGATCTTGCAATTAATTTTTTTACGACTAAAAAGTATAAATATATAAGGCAGTCTTATGAACGCATTTAATTCAGTAATTAAAAATTAATAATAGCAATTATTGTCGATTTAATGTAAAAGTTATATAATGAAACAAATATGAATTTACTGGTATTTGTGAAATTTTGTATGCGATATAAAGCAAGTGTGTCATTTTTTCATTCAAATTGTCTCGTTTACTGAAAGAAACACAATAAATTTTAAAAAGACTTGATACATGGCGGCTACTTTAATCTAAAAAGAAACTTTTATCACAAGTATATTTGTCGATTCACATAAAATGCCTTACATTGGTCCCCACGGAATGTATTATAAGGCTTTTATGTTTATTCTAGTCTCCATAAGTCCATGAGAAACTCAAAATATGTGTATGAAGCAAGCATTTTATGATGTTCGAAAAATGGGCTGTAAAAATATTTTTTTCGTTATCTTTTTTGTGGTATATAAAAATACTCTTTTCCAGTATTTTGTTTAAGATTGGATGAACATTTTAAGAATTCGGTTTTGAAAGCCATTCTTAATGGAGAAGATAATTAAAGTTAAATTAATGTATTTATTAATCCAATAAAGATTAGGTGTCAATTTAGAGTTTACTATCACAGTAAAAAGATTTTCTATGGTTTTTGTTTTTAAAAAATGACGTTCAACGAATAATTTTCAGTAACAATACATTGTGTGACGAATTATCGTAGCAACTATATAAATGTATAGGAGATATATATTGCTAACAAAATGAAAGAAATTCGTATAAGCAAAATATGACGATGTTCTTTAAATAATGCATAATTTTAGACGTGAAAAATATATTTGTAATTGGCAGCAAAATAATCTAATGGATACAACTTTTAATAAAGGTACATTCTTATTAATGAAAAGTATAAATTAAAATTAATATGAGAGTATTTTTTTAGTTAAATCTAGGAATAAATAAGCAAAAAGACACAAGCGCGGACTATGTAAAAAGTTCAATCACTATTTCTTTCTATCTGAACACCATAAGTGTTACTAATAGATCAGGGTAACTCAGAAGATGCTCAGAGTATTGTTCTAAAGTATAAAATATATGTTCAAAAAACAACTTGTTTACATAATATCTTTTCTTAATGTAATTTAATCATTGAAACGATTTTTTTTCTCATTACGATAATTCTGAATACTTTAAAGAAAGAGTTATAAACAATAGTGTGTATTTATGTAATGGAGAAAATCCGTCATTATTAGGAAACATAAATAAATTAATTACGTTTATCAGAATATTGTTTACGAGAACTAAATCCTTAACTTTTAATGGAGATTTATAAAGTAACAAGAATGAAATTTGTAGCTAAAGCCAATTACAAAATTTCTATCTGTATTTTAATAAAAATAAAATTTACAAGTGCCGTATTTGCGCAGTAATTTTAAATTGATTGATTTTATAACTTATAACCCTTGTGAACGTGCACGTTACTTTTCAGAACATATCTACAAAGAAAACCTCAGCCTTTACCATTTAAATTACTTTCATATCATTTCATTAATTACCCTTAAATTTGATTACATTTTAATTTATTAACGGAAATTATCATATCGAACATTCATTCGGCTTAGATAAATATTATCACTGCTTGAATTACTAATTTTTCAAAATGTTTTCCTTTATTATACTTCAGAATTTCAATAAAGGAAATCTAAGGCAATTTTAATATAAGCTCTAGAATATCCTCTCATTAAGAAAATTGCTGTATGTGATGATTCATAGATGCATTGCTTAATTTATCAAAAAGTATAGATAATTTTATTAACTATAAAATGACTTGAAAAAATGCATGTTTAACTTGAAAATAAAAAAGAACTATCTATGATTAGAGGTTATATAGATTTGTTAAAAAATTATGTTCAGGGTAGGTGACAATGTTTCATTGAAATATGAAGTTTGAAAATGTGTAGAAATGAATACAACCATATTTACACAGAAATTACCCATTACATCATACAGAATCAATTTACTCGTAAGGTGTGATGTTTAATATAATTTTAAATAGTTCTTCGCCAATAGCACTGGTGTTGCTTCTGTTGAGACATTAATGAAAACCAATCAATCAGAAGTAGTTTGAAGCATTTCGGTGGTGACTTCTTCAACATCAGCCACATAGCTCAAACATAATTTGAAGCTATTATCACCTGTTTGTACCACTTTAATAGCCCTTTGGCAACACTGAACGTGAAGTACATAAGTGGTTGAAACATGAATTCAAAAATTGTTATGTAACAGATATTGGAAAATTCATAAAGAAATTGGATAAACGTTTCTAAGTAAATAGTGTTTAAGTAAAGGATTTTCAAATAAACATTTTGATCTCCATTTTTATTCAGTGTTTGGTTACTATCTTACTGACTGACATTCATTAATTCATATTTCTATCATAGGTAACTCAAAATTCTGTGCACATGTGTGTGTGAAAACTACCAGAGAGCTTATATTAAATTAAAAGTCCGTAAATGTTTCGATTTTTTCAATATCATTATTCTTTCTATTCATACATTTCTAACATATTTTAAAAAGTGCAAATATTTTGTACTTCTGAAATTACACGTAAATGGTATATAATCAATGAAATTATCAAGCTTTGGTTTTCATTTCGAAATTACTATTCTTAAACTAATATAAAACAAACTTTTCAAACTTTTTCCTGAGAAATTTAATGAACAGTAATAGTTTAATAGTAATTAAATTATTAAACATGACGATTTCAAGAAAAAATTATTTTCTCCATATTCGTCAGTAACACATATTTCATTACATCAGATATCTGTTAAGTGAGGTAAGCAGAATCAAATTTATTATAAAATATACCCTTCTCTTAGGAAAGTAGGTTATCCTATGCTCTCTCTCTCTCTGTGATATTTACTGGTGAAAAGTCAATCTATTGTGAAGACATCATCATTTTACTGGTTAATTCTCACATGATTTTATAATTATAAAAATACGACTGAACTATAAATGAACCGAGTCAATATAATTATTTGAGTCAACGATGAAAGTACGTATTTTTTAAATTTTAGAATGATGGAAACGTTCCAAAACCTTGATTGCCAAATAAATAATTGATGAATCACTAAGAGGAATTTGTTGTTATTTTAGGCAATTAATGCATTTTCCAGTTCATAATGATTTAAAAAGGTATGTACAAAATAATAGCAAATAGTGTACGTTTATGAACATATAAAATTAATTTCCTATAATATTGTCCTTTCGTTTTGGTTTGCTTGGAGTGTAGCGTTATAGATAGATAAAAAAAATCAATTTTGAAACTACTGTTGACAAATATTGAAATAATAATTAGTGTAACTATAAAAAAATATTTTAATGCACTTTACAATTTCACACACGTACACAAACTGGAAGCATATGGTAACGTAATTTATTGCCTTGTGCTCTATACTTAGATGTGTTAAAATGTATAGCATGACAAATAGGAAAGGGCTATTGTTTTATTTAACCAAGAAATGTTGTACCTCACCACTTTTTAAAAAATTATCTCGCTTTTGATTATAATTTTGACGTCTGCTTTCACCAATAACATTCTTAATTTTCAAAAATACGTCATAAGAAATTTCTTCTGATTTTTCACTGGATTGAAATGAAATATATGTAATATGTATCTGTCACCTGCTTTCACCGCTAATGAACGCAATTTTCAAAAATATGTGATATTAAATTTCCTCTAATTTTTTTATTGGATTAAAGTGAAACAAATATAAAAATTAATTATTTTATTTACTTATTGATTTATGTATTATCTTAAATCCTACACAAAATGTTATCAAGATATGGATAAAAATAAATAGCACTATGCAGATTTTTAATACAACTGTGAAGCCTCTGTTTCTTTAGCTACAAAATGGACTTTGTTTTAGTTATATCACCTTTGGCATAATAGATCACTTTTCAATTTTTTATTGTTTAATTCAATTTTAATTACATTTAGCTGATACAATATTCAATTTAATATAATTTATCGTTAACTATAATTTAATATTAATTTTTATTTTACTATCGAAAAAATTTACTACTGTCGATTTCATGATATTTCATTTTATTTTAATTCTTATACTTAATTAGGGAATTAAATAATAATTTTAAAAAAATGCACATTGAGTGGTTAAATCTGTTCTTTATAAAAGTTACATTGAACTTTTTTCAGTTATTAATTTTTGGTTTCATATTAAAAATCAATCTTTTATGTTTAAAATATTTTTTGAATTTTTTTTCTATCTCAGTTTGAGTTGAGTTACAACTGTATTAATAATACTTGATCTTGATTTTTTTTTTATTAAAAAGGCACTAAAGTCAGCTATCTAACTATCCATTATGTTGCTTGCTACTAATTTATGTGCAATAAACACTCGTTTTATATTCCATTTCTTCTCAGCAGTTTAACACGTCTCCTGTCTTCCTATTATATTCTCATCTCCTATTTAGTACTCTTCAAAAAATACAGTTTGGATGGTTTCATAAGTTATAGTTTTTTTTTTCTTAATTTCAGTTCTTTTCTTTCTCATATCAAATAACATCCATCACAAAATTGTTCAAAAGGGTAATTTTAAGGGGAAACTGTGTGATTTCTTATCAAGTATCTACTTCAAATTTAAAAGAACTGCAATCAAACTGCAGTCCTATTTTCAGTTAGAAAAATACCCTAAGATGTCATATAAATT
>BMAW01015050.1:0-13830 GCA_019974015.1 Nephila pilipes | reverse complement strand
TCTTATTAAATTTCTAAAAGACAGAGATGTGTAAGAAATTAATTACTAATAAGGTTATTGTATAGGAAAAATTGAATGATATTAATTTTAGTCAAAAAAAATTAAATTTTTTAAAGGAAAATATTTATAAACAAATTAATGGTAAGCACTAGGTGGAACTGTAAGTAATTATTCAGCAGATATTTATTTAGGTTTTCAAGAAAATATTATTTTTGATTAAAATATTTTTAGAATGCTTAGGTATACTTATGATGAGATTTATTCAAATGAATTGTAGTATTTAAATGAATCCTTTCTTGTGTTTTTTCTATAGCATTTGAATTTTGTGCCAACTAAAGTTGATGTAAATAAAAAAGATATTTGAGATATGAATTTACAAGGAGAATATAATAAATCTTATGGTAATAAATATGATAAAATGATGGAGGAGTTCATTTAGTCTGTACATTCTTAAAAAATTAAAATTAAATCAGGTTTTACGTGATCTTGGATTTTTGACTAAAATACAAGATATTTATATTAATTTGGGTACATTTATAAATATTTGTTTGCTAGTAGAACAGCCATTTAATTTCATAAAGAGAAACTTTAATCATTTTAATTCTGAATTTTAGTTTTTTATTCTTTTCTTTTCTTTTTTTTTATCATTTTCTCTTTCTTCGTTTCAAACTGTTTTAAATTTGGCTTGCATTATTAATTTTCCACTCTGATAGAAAGAATTATGATACATTTAATTTTAAATTTAATTGAGAAAAATTTGTTTTCTATGTGAAGGATTTGTATGAATCTCCTGTGAGCTCTTATAATTTCTTTTAATATGGTTGATGCTTTATTTAGATTATTCTTTTTTCTATTTTGCTTATGTAAAAGTTGAATATATCTATATGCCTATATATACATTTTACTTCAATTCCTCCTGTACACTTTTTTTTTATTTTATGGAAATTCTTGCTCTGGATTATAGCAATTATTGTTTTGGATTGTTTGGTACTTGTAAGAATTTGTGTAGACAGATAATTTGTTAAAACCCAGAATCAGAATCTTTAAATAATATATTTTATTTTCTTTATTGTTTTTTCTAATTTTAGTTTTCATTGATTTGTATGTATTGCATTGTGCTCATTCTTTAATTAAAATTCATCTTGCCAATATTCATTGGCTTAGTATTCAGAAAGTATATCAATCTAATCCCCTTAATTGTTTTACTGTGTAGTTTTTCTTTCCCTTTGAATCTAAGAGTTTGACAATTAAAATCTCGATTATTGACTATTAAAAATTGATTATTTTCTAATCATTGTAGTTATCGAATATTTATAAATTACTGATTTTAATTTTGCATTTTAAATACAATTTAATATCCAGCTGCTGTAGATGGATGACTTATAAATAGATTATTTACATATATAACATATGCATCATTATATTTTCATCTTTTATATTATACTTACAGCAATTTAAAATAGTTATTTATATTTTGTGGTTATGTGTTCTTGAATTCTGATGTTAATTTTCTTATTTTAACATTATAGACTGGTTTCTTAATTAATTTCTAATGAAACAATAATGTGGCAGTCTTTAATGGTTTTAATTTCATTTTTTAAATTCCATTAATTATATTTTGCTGCATACGTAATTTTCTAATTTATCAATAATTAATATGATTGTGTATTTTTCTAATTTACTAATCATTATTAATTTTATATTTACTTTTATGAAAAAGGAATAACTAAGGTAGATTAAGAATAAAACCAAATTTCTGAATCAAACTGTGTAAAATATAGTGATTTAAATAAACAAATTACAGTAATACAAAACGTTTGACAGAGTTTTAGTTATTGTGCAAATATTACTATATTTTACTGAATAATAAAGCAAAGAAGGAAACAATTCTTCTTTAAAAAATTATTTTAGTTATCAAGAATTTTATAATATAATTACAAATCAATATAAGAAATATGATTACAATTTAAATAAAATAAATAAATATACAAGAATTTATATAAAGTCAAAATTTAAAGATCTTTAAATTTAGAAGAATCTCTAATGAATTAATTACTTACAAGTCCAAGTCATTTAAAGTATTGCAAAAATTGTTCATGATACCTATAAAAATATTTAACTCGTTCGCTCCCAGAGTATCACATTTGATACGCTTGCTTTTACTCTCCTGTTCCAACACCTCCTAGATGCAAGGCCTCTGGGCTGAGAAAATGAGAGATGCTTGTGACGTCACACATAGTAGGGATTATCAACCGGCTAGTATACGTAAGTTACATAACGATTCGCCTTGCACTAACCGTCGTCGCTTTGCTGCTTGTATAAACATTTTTTTTTATTTGAAGATTTTCATTACCTGTTTAACATCTCCTTGATTCTATTTTTGAACATTTAAATCTAAATTTGATAAGAGAAAAATATGATCTACACATGTGTAGTACCTAATTGCAAAAGCAATTATGAAGTTACGAAGATGGCGACTATATTTCAGATGTTCTCATTTTCAAAAGATGACTCGATTCGAGAAAAGTGTATCAAAGTCATTTGTAGGAAAGATTCCCCCCCCTTCAAATTATTCTAAGGTACGCTACTTAACTGTATTTTATCAATGGAACTTGCAATACTTTTTTAATTTGGTAAAGTTCTAATTTAGCGTACTTCTTGACACGATTTTAAAAATCGTGCTATGACCAGGACCTATTTTTGATGCATATATATATTTATTTTCACGTATTCATCTATAATTACATATGTATGCTTTACCTAAAAGTATTTTTTTAAATTTATTTAACTGTAATTTTTTTTTGTGATTGTGTATGATACGAATAAATTTATTGTTTTAAAATTTGTATTGCATTTTTTGCTTTCAAAATTAGTTCAAATGTATTACATAACTAATGTAAGGGGAAATAATATTAAAAAAGTCGAAACAAATAAAAGAAAACTACAAACTTTGTTAGCTAAATAAATTGCTTTATTTTTGTATATGGACCCATTTTTAATATACATATATATTTATTTTCATGTTTGTATCTACAGTTATACATGCATGATTTATCTAAAAATATATTTCTTAAATTTATTTAACTGTATTTTTTTTTTTTTTTTTTTTTTTTTTGTGATTGTGTACGATACCAATAAAGTTATTATTTTTAAATTTCTGTTGCATTTTTTGTTTTGAAAACTATTTGTAATTTTATTTCTCTTTTTGTAGCTATTCTGCATAAAACTAAGAAATTATCATAGATTTGTGTATAAATTAACAATAACATGTAGAACATTAACTATTTTTTATTTTACTTTTTGTTTTCCTAAGAATAATAAAAATATAATAGATTCTTATTTGTTGCAATGCAGTAAATGTTTAAAATGTATAATAAATTGATGATCGCTTACTTGCGATTATTATTTAAAAAATAAACTCTATTTATTCTTAAATGCTCTATGTACATGAAACACAATTTTTTGATTAATTTACTAACATTTTTATTTAGTAAAAATATTAGTAATTTACAAATGTTTAATTATACGAAATTGAAGTAAGTTTATAAAAATACATCGGAAGAGTTCCGTACAGATAGATACGATAGTGGGCGAAGTTACCCTACTAATAGTGACGTCACAAATCAGCGTCAGGTCTTTTATCTAGGAGGTGTTGCCTGAGCCCAGCATATCACATTTGATACGTTCCGTGAGAGTCTTCTACGGCCCAAGGTAACAATTGAGATACACTAGAGGAGAACGTTATTTTTGATTTTTTTGTAATACAGAGAAATCTATATAGATAGGTTATTTGGAGTGTTGACCTTGGTGATATGGGCTTGGATTTCACTTCTGGCTATCAGGAGAGGGGTAATTGTTAAAAACACATATTGCGGATCGTCTCTTTAAATGCAATGACATGATTAAAAGGTACACTTGCTTTCGGTTTGCTTTTTCCTTCTTGCTTGCTTCTTAGAAGTTCGAATGAGAATTTATGGGTGTTTATTGGGGTTAGGGCTTTTGGTAGCAGATGCTGTCAGCTGTTCGTTTCATTCGGTTGGTTTGTATTTGTAGTGATAATCATAACGAAAAGAAAATATTTATTTCTTACTGAGATTTGCGAACTTGTGACTTTGGGCTATTCGCGGTTTCTCTTCACTAACCTTGGGGACTTTTAATTAAGATTGATTGCTTTTTCTAAACAATCTTTGCCCCACCAAAAAGGAAACGTGAATATGTAGATAGAAAGCATGTAGAAATTAAGTGAAGCGGGAGAGTTAGGAAATATATAAACTCCGACTGAAAGTCGCGATAGAGAGGCTGAAGGAGAAGTGGAAAGAGAGGTTAAAGGAGGAGTTGAATAGAGAGGTTGAAATAGGCGATTTGATTAAAGGTGTAGTGTCACAAGAGATTTAGTATTCCAGATTGCTACATTTGTTCCAAAGTCTGAGTTGCAGTCGAGGAAGTCTTAGTGGTAAGTGTCTGTTAGATTACTATTAGTGGGTTGAATTAGGGTAGTAGTGTCCTTGCCCGGGAGAGCATAAATAATTGTTGTTATATTAATTAGAGGCTAATAAATTCCGTAAATATTGTTCTAGTGTCTCTTTGATTGACGTGTTGTGTCTTAGTGTTTAATCATCAAATTTGGCTATGGCACAAGAGGCAGCCCGGAAGGGGCAGGCGTCACACTGGTGCCCAACCGATCCCATCCCTGGAGTAGGAGCAGCCGTGTTCCCCATAGAGTTTTTCGATGGTTCTGGAAGTGTAATTGACTTTTTAGCTAGCTTGGAGGACAATAAACAGTATTATAATATACCGGAGGCCCTTCAACCGGCATGTTTGAGGAATCATCTCACAGGTCTGGCTTGGGAGGGGAACTCAGTAATAGGTGAAAATTTAGTTAGAGGTAGAGATGAGGGTATCGTCAATTTAAAACACGCCATTCAACGTGCTTTCCTTTCAGTGAGAGCCCGCACAGAGTTAGAGGCAGGATATTATGGGTTTAAGCAGAGAATTAGTCAGTCGCCAACAGCATTTATTTTAGGAATGCATAAAGTTGCTCAGTTGCTGAATTTTGTGGTTACGGATGCGACAATAGTGCTGAATATAATGAGCCGCTTGGCTCCAAACGGGCTGGACTGTGTTGAGCTTAGGTATCCCAATACAAAAGCCCATCTCCTGGAAGTAGCGACAATATACGAGTCGCGTCATGCATCTTATAAACCACCACCTAAACAGAAGCAGTATCAGCGCTCAAGCTATCAACAGAGTAATAATAGACCGAATTTTGATAGACGACGTTCACCAGATAGAACCCATGATAGAAGGCCACAGTATAATAATGGATATCACGAGCCAGGAAACAGGTATCCACCTTCAGGGTCAAGGCAAAAAAAAAACACAGGATGTTAAACTAATAGGCGATCGAATAGCGGGAGGTCCTCGATTGCGTAGTTGGCAAAATCCTTTAGTAAGTGCAAACACCATGAAAGTAAGGCCTATAAATATTTCTCATATACCCGTTATACTGCATGATACATTTATAACAGCATTATGGGATACGGGGGCTGAGAAATCGTTTGTATCGCTTGAACTTTATAATCGCTATTTTTACTTTTTTAAAAAGCTAGGGTCGAACCTCACTGTATTCACAGCACAGGGAACATCTTGTAAAACTCCAGGGTGCGTAACCTTATCGGTATGCATAAGAAACTTTAAAAAGCAATGGCAATTCCATGTAGTGGAGGGTTTGCAGTAACCTTGAGTTCTGAGTGTGGATTTTATGAAAGCTTCTAAGATTACGCTGTACTTTGAGACAAACGCCTTAAGTATACCTGATGGAGAGATGCTAAAGGTTAACAATAAGGAAGTAAAAGCGGTCGAAATTAACGTAACTAAAACGAGATTGCAAAAAAGTCAGCAACAACAGTTGTAGCAGCTCTTCAGGAGTACTCGGAGTTATTCTCAGATCAGCCAGGTCTCACTCATGTGCTATACCACTTAATTGATACGGGAGATCAATCTCCGGTAGCGTCCCGACCTTATCGCTATGATAGAGTCAAGGAAAGCATAATAGAACTTCACATTCAAAGAATGTTGGAGGATGGAACTATTATGCCCATTCAAACCCCATATGCTTCCCCTGTGGTTTTATGTAGAAAGAAAAATGATAAACCGGTCGATTCCCCTGACGCGTATAGGTACGCAATAGACTATAGGAAACTGAACGCTATCACTAGGTACCCTAAGTACCCATTGTCGATAATCGATTACCTATTAATGAAATTGTATCATGTCTACGTTAGACATGAAGTCTGGGAATTTTCAATTGGCTATCAATCCCCCAGACATACCTAAAACTGCGTATGTCACCAAAAAAAGGGGACGTACGCCTTCAAACGGATGCCTTTCGGATTATCAGGGAGTGCACCCACGTTTCAACGAGCGATGGATATCATATTAAAACAAGTGATTGGGAAATTTGTTTATGTTTATATGGATGATGTTATAATTACTTCAGGGTCATTTGATGATCTCGTCCAACATCTGGAGGTAGTTTTTCAGTTGTTACGGGACGCTGGGTTGACTTTAAACGCTGAGAAATGTCATTTTGGGCAAGAAGAATTGAAATATCTAGGAGTGATCATAAATAAGATTGGGGTGCACACCGATCCTAACAAAATTAAAGCTGTTCTTGATATACCCACCCCGAAAAATTCACGACAAGTTTCGAGACTTTTGGGGATGACGGGCTGGTACCAAAAATTTATCAATGGGTACACCGAACTGTGTGAATCATTGTACGCACTTAAGCGAAAAAAGGTCAAGTTCGAATGGACTCCTGTGGCACAAAAGGCCTTTGACATGCTATAGGTCGCATTTACTTCAACGCCAGTTTTACAGTTGTTTGATCTAAAATCCCCTATTGAATTGCACACCGATTCTATTGCGATAGGAGTAGGTGCTGTTTTAAAGCAGGGTGAAAGGCTCATAGCATATGCTTCGAGAAAGCTAAACAAGCAGAAAGAAATTATTCCATAACTGAAAGGGAATGTTTGACTGTGATTTGGGCATTACATAAATTCCGTTCATATTTTGAGCATTGCCCAACAAAAGTAGTAACGGAATACGCAGCGCTGACGAAGTTAACAAACGGGAAAAATCTTTCAAGTAGGATGATAAGGTGGGCATTAAAACTAGCAGAATATAACATAGAATGGGAACATAGGCCAGAGAATCAGAATGTGGTGGCCGATATGTTGTCCAAACAGCCTTTTGAAGGACAGGCACTTGAGAGTGTCTCTTGCGCCATTCCCTAATGTTAACGTCAGGAGAACAGATGAAAGGTGAGCAGAGACATTAAACGGAGTTGGGTCATATTTATCGCTATTTGGAAACCCGGGGGATTCGACAATAAATGCAGTAATATGTGAAAATTGCTCCCAAGACTTTAAACTAATTGATGGTATTCTGTTTTACGCAAGACATCTAACTTCTAAACCTGAACTACGAGCTTATATTCCTCCAACACAGCGTGAATCTTTGCTGAAAGAATTTCACGATAATCCATTGGTGGGTCATTTTGGCAAAAGAAAAACTTATTCTAGAATCAAACAGTCGTGCTACTTTCCTATGATGAGGAAATTCGTAAGCGAATATGTTTCAACGTGCGCCATATGTCAACTCTATAATTATAAAAACGTGTTTCCAGCTGGACAGTTAATTTCTGTAAAAACGACTTACCCAAACAAACAAATTTCTTTAGATTTGTTAGGACCGTACCCAGCCTCGAATCCCGAAAGGCATCGTTTTCTTTTAGTAATCGTCGATATTTTTTCTAAATGGGTCGAATCAATTGCATTACAAAAAGCATCAACTAAAGTATTGGTCACTTCCCTTTTTAAGCATTATATATCTAGATACGGAGCTCCAATTAAGGTAGTCAGTGACAACGGACCAACATTCGTTTCGGAAATATTTAAGGAACTATGTCGCACCTTGAACATCGCGCACATAAAAACTACGGCTTCCAGGCCGCAAGCAAACGCTTCAGAGAGAGTCAATAGGAACATAGTACAAATGATAGCCAGTTACGTGCAATCAAACCATACTTCTTGGGACCAATTTCTGCAACAGTTTGCATATGCAATTAGAAGAGTGGTGCATGAAACAACGGGAAAGACCCCAGCTAAACTATTTTTAGAGCGTAAATTGATAACGCCCTTCCATAAACTGGTACAAATCCTCGAGCATGGAGATATGGTATGCAGGGATATTGAAAAACTTTTAACAGATGTTTAACAAAGAACGGAGTTGCAGCAAAATAGACAGGCTCGGTACTACAACAAGAGAAGAAGGGAATGGATAGTTAAGATAGATGATCTTGTGTTAGTGGAAATGCATCCAATTAGTTCAGCTATACAGAAGGTGGTAGCAAATTTTCAGCCCAAATTCGAAGGACCCTTCAAAGTGGTTCGAGTGTTTGAAAACAATGTAGTGATTTTAAAGCATGGGAGGGAGACCACTGTCAATATTGATCAAGTTTAGCTCTATCACCAAAGAAAGAGCAATAAAAAGGGGGAGTTGACTAAACGAAGGGTCTATAAGGAGGATCGGGAAAAAGCGTCGGGACATAACGGGCAAGCCAGTTATTCGGAGTACCCTGAGCTACAGTCAGTTAGTCACAAGGGTAAGTCGAGGCTAGACCGCCGAGTACCACAAACGAAGCGGAAGACCACAGTTGAAAATAATCAGAGTAGGCCGCAAAAAAGACGTTTCTTAAGGAAAGTGATAAATCCTGGCCTTCAGGGTAGCAGATACAGGGATAGCCCAATCAAACGGCAATTATCTAGGAATTCAAACTCCTCTCCAAACTCACCAACTCCACCCCCAAAAAGGATAATCCCTTTAAGGTTATACACAAGGCGGAAAAGGCAACCAACGTCATCCCTACATAATAACAGTCGAGGAAGGCTTAGTGGTAAGTGTCTGTTAGATAACTAATAGTGGGTTGAATTAGGGTAGTAGTGTCCTTGCCCGGGAGAGCACAAATAATTGTTGTTATATTAATTAGAAGCAAATAAATTCCGTAAATATTGTTCTAGTGTCTCTTTGATTGACGTATTGTGTCTTAGTGTTTAATCATTGAATTTAGCTATGGCACAAGAGGCAGCCTGGAACGGGCAGGAATTCACAAACTAATGAATGAATCTGACATTACTATTAGCGAAAATAATCCCAATCTGTACGTAGACATTAAAATAAAAGAAAATAGGACGAAGATGAGCCCTTAGCTCAAAATCTTGTGTGAAGGTCAATATGCGAGTAAGATATGTGACTATAGACAATGCATTGGATTTCTTTTATAAATATACCATACAGCAAAATAAGATTTATTTTTAATATCTATATGTCCCATGTACTGGTACATCATTACACCATGAAATTTACGTAACAAATGTAAATATTTTTTTTTTTTTTATTTTCTTAAAAGATATGATTTTTATGTAATTATTTTAAAATTTGATCATCTTTAGGTTCCTTTAAGAAACACTTTCCCCTCGAACACATATATTTGCTTTTTAATCTATTATCATTACGTATGGTATGTCATAGAATAATAATGAGTTGTTCTATTAAATGATGCGAACGCGAAACAGGAGTTAGTTATACAGCTTTCATATTCACTGGCTTTAAAGCAATTTATGACTGAAAGCTTTATTTGCACGATACCCGCATTCTATTTTGCATAAATGATTAGTATTATCAATTTTAGGCTCCTCTATAAGTGCATTAATTCCTTTTCAATGTAATGAATAAATACGCTGTTCGTGTGTTCATTCACCGGGGAGTTTGTGCTACATATTTGGATATTTTAATGAAAAAACAAAGTCGAAAACTAACAGCCAAGGTTAATACAAATTTATTATCTTAATTTTGGATATGACGCAACATATGATGGTAAAACATGGATCCTCTAAGCATTGTACACAGCGTGTTATCCAAGTTTGCATTACAAGATGAAGAGGGACAAAGGTAGAGACATATTTTGCATTTCTTAAGATTCCGCTAGAACTTTCGAGTCATGAAGAGGAGTACATTTTATACAAACATCAATGGAATAGCCAGCGAAATAATTCTTGATATGCAGTGCTGATAAGTTTCGCGACTGCAAGATGCCCAGTACAAACCTAGTTTTTATTTCCTGTGCCTTCTCCACCTTCTAGTTTGGAATAAATACTATTTACAGGGGAAAAAACAACGAAGAATGTGAGTTTTCAACATCATTTGATTCATCTTTTAGCCCTTTACATAAAACTACACTTGATTCAGAGAACCGTATATACTCATATAAATACATTCTATTATAGGATTAAGTTAAACTCTAAAAAAATGAAAAAAAAATGGTATTTTAAAACATTTTAAAGTTCATTTATGTTTCATGTACGTCTTATTGAGAGTATGAACTTTATTATGTTTAATAACATTTGTTGGATTTTTTCTTATTTGCGATTTTTATTCCACAAATTCAAAGAATTGTTAAATAACATAGGAAACGTGAGTTTAATTTGAGCTTCAACGTAATTTTTAGAAGTTGCAGGTATTGAAAAGAATAGAATAAACTTAATAAAAACTCTAATAACTCTATTTTTCATGATATTCAAACGTTTGTATTTAATGTTTAATGAATTATTTTAAGTTATTTAATATGTCTCAATTGGATTGGATATTATATTTGAAAGTACCAACTTAGGATTACAAACTTGTTTTGTAATAAAGAGAACAAAATGAATGGTTAAGAATTATTTATGAGTTTCATATAATCTATATTACATAACATGAAGCAAAAATCCTCCTTTGAATGAAAAAGTTATTTACACATATAGAAATAAATTGACGAGAAGCTTAATTATTAAAAAATAATAAGGGAACAACAAAATGATTATTTTTACATTAAGCTTAAAATGAGATTCAGATGTTCTTTGTTTTGCTTATTCTGAGAACAGTATAAAAAAGATAAAATTTGCATTCCTAATTACGTTAATTCTTTATTAAATGTTTTCAAACAGCCTCATTAATTAAAGAAACATCAACGAGTGGAATTACAACACTTTTTCTAACAGTTAAGTTTTTGAAGTAATTGGACACAATATTTTTTTTTGAAAAACGTCGGACAATTTCATAAACTTTTGAGAACAATATACTATAAAGTCCTTCAAACGAGATCAATAAACAGCCATAGGGAAAGAACTTCAAATGTTTTCTTTCTTTCAAAACAGTGAACGTCAATAATTGTTGTTAATACTACATGTTAAAATAACATAATCGAAATCTTACTCTTACTCCTTTTAAATAAAAATTTAGATAACGAAATTTAATTTTTAGAATGAAACTTCTAAGAATCCTTTGAAGTTCAACGCAGAAGTCTTTGATTTGACATTCTAAAAACTATTTTTTTCTTTATTTATATTACAATTTATACTTTTTATATAGTGCTTCATTTAATACAAATAATTTGATTCAAGTTAAATCTAATGTATGTTTTGAATTTTTAACTTTAAGATTTATAATTTTTTAGCTTAATGGAATAAAATGGCAATAAAATTGTTACTTTTGTACTTCCAGATATATTTTTAAAATTATAAATTTTATAAATAAACAATACACAAATTTCATTCTCAATATGCATTTAGTTTAAAACGGAAGTTAAATATTTACAAATGCTTTCACAGAGAATAATGTAATCTCATTTATCCGTGAAAAAATTATTTCTTTAGAAGGATAGAACTGTGAGATATATAATATCATATATCGCATTTTAGTTGATATATATTAAGCCTTAAACCTTATATTATGAAGGAGCTGTCCAGTAGCAGCAAAGACGGTCAAAAGTGAAAAAAAGGAAAATATATAATTTAGGAAATGTTTGATTGCTTATTAAAACCAAATCTTTAGAATGAGAGGAAATTGGAGAGATATTGTTTCCAGTTTGGCTTGGTAGAAAGCCTTCTTGCAGCAAGTTAATGACAAATTGTTCCCGTATGGTGTGAACCTGGAGTTCAAGCCAAAATTCCTCAAAGAGTCAAGCTGAATCGGAAGTATTCTGAGATAGATGATGGTACTTTCCGATCAAATCTCTACTTTGCTTTATCTGGGAAGTATCAACTGATCTAAATTGGCCCTGGAAGTTTTTGGGAAGATTAAAGTCAAACTGAAGTAAGGCATGACTTCCTTGTCTGTAATAGTGTTATAAATTATAACTGAGATGGAGATATCAGCAATTAAAAGAAAACAAAATATTGTCTGCTAGTCACATCTATCACTGTGAAGTATGTCATGAAAAACTAGCAAATGTTCGGTTATCAATGAAATGGCTCCTCAGAACGTGAATCCATGTTATAGATAAAGTATTAAAAAAATAATGCTTTGAGGAACCCCAGTCATTACCAACTTTGTCGTCGTTGATCATCAGGATACAAGTTAGGAACAAAACCCCAAGATGAAGACTGCTTATACTCCAGTCAGCTATTACAAGCTGATGCAGCAAGTTACCACAGTAATTATATCTTTCATAAATGAGTGATTAACTACGCTCAAACATTATTCTAATTATTTTTTGAAGTGGACAAAACCATTGTTATTAAATTGTGTATGAGTCACTTTCGGGATAATCAATAGCAATTAATTCAGTGCTACTTACCCAATCTAACAGAAATTCTGTATTTTCGTTTCTTTGTGGACACAGATTGAACGTTAATATTCAGACGCTGTGATTTACGACCACCCACTCTTACTAACATCTTCTAACATTTGCAAGATTTCCAATGAAAGAAGTCTTTCATACTCTCGTGTGCTCGTAGTGAACATGAATGAGAACCCCTTTTCACAACCTAAATCAATGATCGTAATCGACACGCAAAAGACACACATATAGATTATCACATTGAGAATAGTTCTTCATATATCACTATTAGAAGTCCAGATCAGTTATGCAAGAACTATAACTGTTACTCCTGAAACAAAATTTGATTCATCTGCATGCTCATTTAAAACTTCTCTGTAAACGAAACATCGTCGCAATTTGTTTACATTTCGGGGGGGGGGGGGGGGGCATCGGTTTTAATGTATTAATTTACTTTTCTTCATAATATATATTAATTAATTGAAGACAGAAGTTTGAGAAAACTATTGTTTGACTAAGTTTTTTAATGAAATATATAATTCTGAATGAATGACTTAACAAATAAAATTCTTGAGAGAAGTACGAAAAATAGAATTGGCATCTCGAACACAACAAGGATAAAAGTATGTAAATGAATATAGAGGGATATGTAAGTATAGTATTCTCTAGAGATTTACAGGAAAAATAATTTCCATTCTTATAAATAACTATGTGTCGAAAAATGTATTCAATTACACATACCATCCTGCTACTCATCCTAAATTTTTTTTACAAATCTCTTATGCACTTAGATGTCTTCTAATCTTAATAATCCATTTTATTCAGAAACTGAAATTCATAAATGCAATTTATATAGCTTGAAAGAACTTGGTAAATCATATAAATGCAATTTAGATTTCGAAACCATGAATCAGTATGTCCCTATGAAAAAAATTAAAAATCTAATTTTAGAATTCTAAACAGCCTCCGTCACCTTCCATTAAATAGAGATAGAAAAATACTATTTCTTGAGTAGTATCAATGTGATCTAAATTGAACTTCAAAAAATCCAACAATGTGGGGAGTATGAAGCAAAATATATTTTAATGTACACCATTTTACACTAGCTTACTCATAAGAGGAAAATTTTTTAAAGGAATTATGAATATGTACAGGTATGTATTACGTAA
>BMAW01015045.1:14362-29813 GCA_019974015.1 Nephila pilipes | reverse complement strand
TTTTACATCAATTTATTACAAGTTAATTTTCATAATATTACAAATGGCGAAAAAGAAAACTTCGTGAAAAATAAATTATATTGATTTGTACAAAAAGAAATGTTTCTAAATGTTACATTGAGAAAGAAAAATTGGAAATTTTAACGGTCAAAGATTTTAGTTAAAATCTTGTTTAGCTCTCTTTTTATAATTTACTACATGTTAGAATTTATTTTTTGTAATTAGTTTCCCTTTTTATCACTTATTTAAAAATATAAAAATAGTACTTCTATTTCCATTCAAATATTTAAATTATAATACATTATGAAAAACACGTTTTAAAAAGTTAGTCAAATTTAAATTTAAAACAGTTCAAATTTCTTTTATGTAAACGGATGAAAAAAAAAATCTACTTTTCTGATTAAAGTTCAGGTATACTTTTAAAAGGTATTTTGCGTTAACCACTTATACTTGGAAAGCGCTGCATGAACGCCGAATTTTGAAAATCCTGGATGTTACGGAATTGTTCGCCGCAATCGACATTGCAACCAATAACTATACATTTCTTCACCGTGGTGAAATCCCGACTTTGACGAGATAAAGTAAGAGGAAATAACCAAACTTTTGCGATAAAAAAAAAAGGCAGGGGGCGAATAGCTGAATTCCAAGAATCAAACTGGACAATAGGGGACAAAAGAAAAGGCAAGAATGGTAGACTTCTAAAAACGACGTCACAGCTCTTTGGGACCAATTGAGATGACTTTGGTTATCTGCAGGTCTCTATTTAAACTGAATATGAATACTGCAAAGCTTATTGTATCACTGTATACTTGACATGAACAGGTCGTGCTGACGCAGCATAATTTGATCTAGAAGAAAAATAGCTCGAAAAGTATCTATTAAAACTTCCTTGATTTGTTGTAAGGCTTAAAGTCAAACCTTCATTTGAGTCGATGACTGATTAAGTTTAGTTATTTCCGTACCTAAGCAGAAAAGTTTCGGTTCTCTGCAACAAAGTCTTCAATAAAGAAAGAATGCAAGTCGTCTTTAAGCAAATTCTATTTGCTGTATTCCTTGCTGTCAGTGTGAAGGCTGAAAGGTCTCCTACTTCACATGAGGAAAATGATTTTCGGAGCAGGGTCGTTGGTATCACTCTCAACGATATCATGGACTTACTCAACACAGAAATAGAGATCTCTCCCGAAGCTATCGCAAATCTTATTTTTAAGAACTTGAATCTTGGAGCGAACTCGAAGTCTCCTATTCTTGCTCCCCCTATACAAAGCTTTATGAATAAAATTAACTTGTGGAACAATTATGATCATGTAAAATTAAACGATTCCATTCTAAACAGTTGGAGTGGTATAGCTTTGAACTCACAATTAGGTGAGTGTACATTGAATTTATTTCTTTTTTTTTTTTTTTTTTTTTTGTTTTTCGATTCTAATATTTTAAAACTCCATTTTGATGTTGTAAAATATGGAGAAAAAATTTATTTGTGAAATTTTTAATGATTTTAGCAGACAACAGTTTTTTAAGCATAATCGAAGCATTTTAATTTTTCATATAATTTCAACCTTAGTTGAAAATGAAATTAAATATAAATTTTTTTTTCGAAAAATAACAATGAAAATGGGATATATTTAAGGTATCCTTACACCTTTAAAACGTCATTTTTGTCACAATTTTCGATTTTCTAATTTTAGTGACAAATTAAAATTTAAACTTTTTCTTTTTAAGAGTGTTTGATTTTTTCTTATACTTTATTTAGATCTAGTTTTTAGTTTAGTTTTTATTAACGTCGCACCAGAAGCAATACGAGGGCTATTAGCGACGGTCCTCGTAATTCTGAACCTGAAGTGATGAGGACGACAAATGAGCTGGCACCCCCATACTTTATTGAGAACTTAAGTTACAGTAATTTGAATTTTACTCAGTAGCTAATTTTTAATTGTATTTAAAAGTCTTTTTTTTTTTTTTTTTTTATAAAAAAATGAGTTTTCTCGATATATTTACATATGGCAACTTAGATATCAGAAACAGTTATGAACCAAATTGATTTAAATTTTGCAAGTATATTCCTGTATAGGTTTTAAGAACCCCTACTAATCTTTCATGGTTGTGAAATTGATATGTTTTTAGTAACAAAGGTGTAAATCATGTATTGTTATAACTTATTTTTAATTTTTAATTGCTATTTACTCGAAACTCACTAAAAATTGTAGTAATATGATTTTCATCAGGAAAGTGGTACCAGTCTCAAAACGTATTATAATAAATAAGATAAAGTTCACAGAATAATGATACTTTTGTCTATTTTTGAATTACGAACATTATTCTGATTATCAATTTATGTACTATTTCCATTCCAATTTTTTTTTCTATAATTGAGATCAGATTATTAAATGTGTTTTTCATGGTTTTAGGTTATATTTTAGCATTAAAAAATAATTTGATTGTAAATACTAATATTTTCAAAAAAATTTCTCTGTAGGTGTACGGATACCTTAAGAACAAAAAGTGATTGCGCTATCTTTGGTTAATTAATATCACACGTGTGTGTGAGTGTGTGTGTGTGTGTACATTATGTTGCTGTGTTAGAATTTTGCAATAAGTTATAAGTATTTCAATGTGCAGGAATTTAGTGGTAGTTGGTGTGAAAATATTTTAGATAGTTTTCTGTGATTAGATTAGTATATTTAGGTCTAAATGAATATGTTTCCTCTATTTACCTTATTTCTTTGGTTGAATTTTTGATAAGTTGCAGTATTTCTCCTTAATTTTGGTTTTAAATCACCTTGTTATAATGTTATCTTCTGAAATGTCATAGTTGAATACTCGTTTAATGGATAATAATTCCATTCTAAAACATGGAATAGTATTAATTACATTATCTCCAATTTTTTGTTCTTAATCGTTGCTTTTCTCCTACCTTTTGGTGATATTAATATGCTATGATTCTTAAATAGTACATAATTATTATTTAAGGTTTTTGGTAGTATTAAACTAATATATTATTTGATGTATTTAAATAAGTTTCTGGATTATTTTCATGCGAATATTTTACATTTCATTATATTTGTAATTTGATTTTTGGCTATCTTTGTCGCTATAATTCTTTCAATAGTTCTTGGTTTTTAATCTTTTTAAAATAAAGTCTTAGAGTTTATAATCTGTATTTTGTATGATCTCGTTTACATTTAAGTATATATATATTCATATGTGTGTGTGTTACCAATTGTTTTTCTTAAAAGGAAGTGACTGTTAAAAGAATATTTTTATCTTTTTAGTGATTAATACTGGCTGCCATCGAAATGGACCAAAGTGTTTGAGATTCCGAGTTCGCATACCGAACCATGTCTTAATGAGTAATGAATTCATAGCAGAACTAATTTTGTTCAAAAAAGAGGAAGTAACAGAGTTTACAATCATTCAGATAATCGACGAGTCTCGTCCAGGTATATTACATGAAGAAATTTTTAACGCATTTAATCAAACTCAAGCTGCTGGTTGGACAGGGTTAGATGTAACTTATTTGGTTAAAAATATTTTAACCTACACATTAGTATTTGAATTCGTATCAAATTCAAATATTCCTGTAGAAATCGAAAAAGGTAAGCATCCGTTTTTAGTAGTTTTTATGAATTCTGCTGAAAATCAAAAATATCTAGATCAAAAAGTCTAGATCAAAAAGATCTGAGGTCGATTGCGGCAAGAAAAGTTTTCCAGGTTGTGCAAAGAAAGGAAATCTTCAATTTTCAGAAAGATGTTTCATCCGAAAAATTGGGATGCCCTGAATGGATTGAGCAGATGAACTCGTTTGCCTTGTCTATGTAGGTTGAATTTGACTAAGATGTTTAATTCTCAAATGATTTTGAGACATATATTTCTATAGTTGTGAATGAATATCTGGCAATCTCAGACAATATTGTACATATAATATATATGTGCCTCTTATAATTATTTATACTAATGCTCGAGAATTCCAATTGTGTCTGGGATTTCTGGGATGTTCGAATCAAAATGCACTTGCTAATTGCTTTTCATGTTGTAAAGAGATAAAACCTCAAGACAATCGTGTTTTTAATCTAATAAATGATTGAAAAAAATCAATTAAGAGTTATGTTAACTTATTTAAGAATTTCATACACTAATATTATTAATTTAAAAATGACAGAAATCATGTTTTTCTTACTCTTTCGGCGTTTGATGTTTTCGACTCTGTGGAGGGGAAGGACAGTTTGATCTTGGAGTACTGGCGGCGTTTCGAACCTTCGACTCTCAGCCAGAAGAAAAATTGACCGGTCGCTTTTTACTGCGCCCTTATCAAATAAACCAAAAGGGACTTCCTATGCGGAATAGTTTTTGAAGTGTTTTAACTTCTGGCGTTGTTGTTGAAGAGAGCCACCGCACTTTGAAAGAAATTGCGCATTAGATACAGATAATTTTCTCAAGTTTCCTTGATTGTAAAAATTCTTATTGATATGCACTTTTTATATAATGATTTTTTAAGCTCTTTTCGTCCTGTGACACATCGACGATTTCCTTTTCTCTTACTGAGAATTTCGTCTATATTTACTGCACAAAGTAGAATCTACTAAATACATAAGTATTCCAATACGGTTTTTTTCACTCTTCCTAAATGCTTTAATACGTATGTTTACGTATATATTTATGTAAGGTATTGTACATCTCTCACTTATCATTTGATTTTCATCAGCCGAAATACACTTTAAAATTCACTAGTTTTACTTTAGATATCCATATTTAATTATTATTTATCGCCATTAAACTTATTTATCTGTTATTCCCCAATTAATTGTTCCTGAAATAGTAGTGAGAAGTCTTTTACGATTTTATTATAAGTTGCATGCTTAGTGATGCATGACCGTGGAGGTGTAGTGGTTAAGGCGTCTGAATTGCGAGCCCTACCGACCCAGGTTCAAAAGCTAGTAATGACTTCTCGACAACTGGTAATGAATCAGCTTAGCCCTTCAACCCTCCTGGGCCGATAAAAGAGTACCAAATTCTCTTGAGAAATCAACTGGGATCTAGCGTCAGTCTAGTCTATCGGTCTAAGCTCTAGTTAGTAATTAGTACCCATTGTGCAAATGTTATGGAAACGGAGATGAACCCTATTTTTGAGACTTCTTGTGGCCGGGAAGACTTCAACTTAAAAAACATGTAACAGTGAGAAAGTCTTAAATTGTTAAAAATAGCTTTTATCTATGAATTGTTCTTTATTAATGATTATTTCCAACATGTGTAATAAATTTGTAAACAAAAATGTTATTTAGACAATTGTCTGTAAATTATTATTGGATATGAAGAGAATACTGTTTCAGTTCTATGAGCATTTAATTTTTGGAAAACATTTATTTCATAAAAAAAATTTAGTGTATTTAATTTCATTTTATGTTTCGCAATTTTTAATCGTTTATCCTACAAGTCATTTTAAAAATGTCATTGAATTTTTTGAATGTCATTTGTAAAATAATTACTTTGCTTATCAATAAAATGTTTGTCTATCCGAAATTTATATTTTTGTATTACTCTATCTGCAAATTTAAAGGCATTTGTTCTCACATTCTCATACTCGCAAACATTTCAAATAGGTTCATGAATCGTCGAAATAATGTAAAGTGTTGTTTGAAATATGCAAATTTTTTTATTAATCCACCCAATAACTAAAATAAAATTCATATGATCATATATAACTGCAAAAACTTCAAGATATAGCAGTGAAAGTATCCAAAAGCATTCAGAGTATTTTAAGATAAACAATAATTAAAACCATTTTAACTATACATTTCATTTTGGCTACAATCAAATTTACCTTCCGCCTTATTAAATCTTAAATAGTTCTTAATTAATGTGCACTAATCAAAATAAATTTGTCGAGATTCTTTACTACTTTTACAGCAGTTTAAAAGTGCTCTATGAAAAACATTTAAAATTTCAATCAAGTTTTAAAAATCAGTTCAATCAGTTATAAAATTAATTATTCACTTTCAACTGCTGCTGCTTCAAAACAGTATAAGAACATTTAAGAAAACAAAACGGAAAATATTCGTTGAAGATCTAATACATGTTCTTCAGTTCTTTTTTTTCTGCATTAGTTCATAAATTAGAAAATAATTAATTTTTAATATGTTTTGTAACTAACAATAAAACACAATATATACAACTAGTTGATAACTGTTTCAAATAGATCAACATGAAATGATTTATTTTAAATACATATATACATTCATTTTACATCACACAAACTCAACGACACTAGTTATATTATTTTTTAAATATATTTCATTTAATAATTTATCATTTTCTTTAGCTTTAATATCTGAACAGAATATTAATACATTCTTTAATATTTTATCAGTTTTAATACTTAATTTAGGGACTTAAGAATCTAGTATAATTCGATTGTTACAACAAGATGGCGATGGAATAAATAATAAAAAGAGATTTGTGAAATATTATACTTCTGAGTTTATGATAGCGATGAAACTTATAATTTTCTTTTCTATGCATTGTTGTAAGTATCCTTAAATAAATTAAAATTAACATTGAAGAATCTTGAACATCTTCTATACGTTTATTTTAAACAGGTAACAGTTGAATAAAAACATATAACTACAGCTAGCAATCAGTGCTTATTCTAATTAATTTTTTTTTTTAATTTTACAAGGATTAAAAGTTTCTCCAGATCAACTATTTTAAATTTCCTTGGAAATTATTTTTTGAAAATTTCAGATGTCACCTTTTATTAGGTTCATAACTCATTCTAAATTTAGTGATCTGTTTGAGATTTAGTAAAACATAACGAATTTTCTATTTAATTGCACCTTCAAATGGCCAACTTACAACGTTTTATGCGAAACAATAAATTGTTATTGGATAGAGAAAAGCAATATAGATGAATATATATATATATATATATACATCATTATTCAAATGAGAGACTTCTCAAAATAGTATTCTTTAAAGTCGAAGTAAAGAAAAGTGAAGTCTTAAAGACTACTTATATCCCACGGCAAGGAAATGGCTTATACAGTTCAGAAAATATTTTAATTACATCTTAATGTTTGATCATCAACATAAAAATCAATTATAGAAGCAGGTTACATGCATTAATAATAAAACTGAATTGGTTTCAGTTAATTTCAAAGTAGTCCATAACTCATAGCTAGAGATTTTAATCAGTTTTGGCTTTAGAAAATACATATTTTTAATAGTTTAACAAAATATGAGATTCGGAAAAGTGAGAAGAATTATAATAATTTAAGCATTTTTTTAGTAAGGACACCTACATCACTCCCTTTACCATTAATAAAGAAATCAGCTTTTGTGTAAAAAGTGTTGTTCTTCTTGCAACCACTTAGCAAATGCACAATAGGTGCTAGTATTTGCAGAAATATTATAATAGCAGTGATTTCTTAAGGGATCGGTACCCTCTACTGGTAGAATTTGAAAAAAAATCTAAAGGAATATTTTTGGTCCAGTACTAATTTAGGAGTAGTTGAGAAACAACAACTCCCCCCCCTCCTTCAAAAATACTCTCAAGTACACGCAGATTAACTCTAAAATTCATCGAATGCATGTTTTGACAAATGCGCTTAATGTCTTTAATACAAGATCACTCCATATTAAAAGTAGGAATTGGTACATTATAGTTATATTCTCAATACATTTTTATTATTACATAGACGAATCTCAACATGTTCAGTGTACCACACGGAGAACAACAGTGTGTGTACATCTATTCCGGCTCGATTAATAAAGCTTGTCGAGACCCATTCAAACTTAAAAGTTTGAATAGGTCTCGACAAGATTGAGGCTGCCGCACACACACCATTCCTAATTTCTGAGCCTAATATTACACCTGTTGAGTTTCCTACTTTCATTTTCAAAGCTAGAGTATTTCCTCCAACTGTATGGAAAAACGTATTCAAAAGAGTAAAAAAATATTTCGGCTTTATTAATCTCTTTTTCTGATTTTCGGAAATATTTTTAAATCTTCATTAAACATATGAAAATTAACTGCTTTATTATTGATTTTAAAAATGAGCGTAGAGAGGTGCAATTAGTATTTTTTTTCCTATGAGAAATCAATAGGCCAAAACAGTTCGGGAACTTTTAACACATACAATAAAATATGTTTAAAAAGGCTTAATAGAAAGTATCTTTATTACAAACCTAATGTTTTTAAATTTTAATGTTTTTTTAATATGATTTTGCCTTCAAATGAAAATTATTCAAAAATTTTCACGTATCATTCACAAAAATCAACAACTGTTTGCTTTTCTTGCCTATGAGGCAAAAAAAGCAAACACTTGTTAATCCACCTCCCCCCCCCAAAAAAAAAAAAAATCTACTTTTTCGAAAAATTTAGCATGTTAGTAAAATTTTTTTATCTAAATATACAAAAGAAAATGTTTACTTTTTCTTGTACTATATCAGGTTTTTAAGAGCAGAAAAACTTGTTAGTTAGGGTTTTTTTTTTTTTTTTTTACTCAAAATAATAAAAGCTTCAATGAATTTTATAAATAAGAATGGTTCTTGAAATAAATAAAAGAGCAAAAGAATTTTTCTGGTGAGATTTCATGTATTATAAATACATAATTTGTGGGATCTCCTGACTGGTTTAATAAAAATGTAATGAGGAATTTCGCTTTTCAAATTAACAGTTATTTGAAGGAATTAGTTTTTAATGGCATCACACAATTTTAATAAATGCATATAAAATTACATGTCTTTTTCAAGCACCCAACTCCTTGTATTTGAAAATATTTCAATTCTATGTAAAAAAAAAAAATCCTGTTTAATAGCTGTGACACTTTGGACGTACTGTGGTTATGATTATTTATATGAAAAAAGTAACTGATGGGAATTAACACCACTTTAATACAATAAGAAGATTTTGAAATGTTGGACTTCGTAATATGAACCACGATTAAAAGATGAGGATGATTCTCGAATATTTTTATCTTACTTTCCTAGATATAAATCAAATCAGACCTGCGGAGCGAATTGTATTTTACGTTTTCATAATTCCAACACTTCGTTAAGTCTTTCGAGAATGAAAACCAAATTCGCAACACAACTTATCAGATATGCGCCCTTTTATGAGTAAGAAGGATATTCAAGTCAATATTTTTACATTCACGATTGTCCTAGATTGAAATATCCTTTTCACCAAGGCTTAAAACTATAAGTATTAAAGATGTAATCAATCATGAACTTTATCACGAGGCAATCACCAGCAGATATCATGAACTAGAAGTTTATTCTTGCACAAGATATATAAACGTTTTTATACAACGAAATCTTCAATAAAATTACTTGATGTGCCAGATGTTATAATAATACTGTATTCCCAGGAATTGAAATTGTTCAAGAGCAATGGAAAGGAAATAAAACTTATATTTAATACCAGATTCTTACGTTTTATATATACAAAAAAAACCTATGAAACATCTTAAAGAAATGGTGTAATTCTGATACACCTTTTGCAGAAGTTGTTATAAATGCTAAATACCACCTGATAATAATAATCTAAGAATAATTGGTGACTGACAAAACTATTACAATAAAATGAAATATATTTCAGCTATAAGAAATCTGTAACATTATTTGCGTAATCGCAAGAATATTGATAGATTGCTTATTTATTAACGCTTCGTTGAGAAACAATACGATGATTATTGGAAACGGACCACCTAATTGTGAACCGGTCAAGAGACGAGGAAGAGACTTAAGTTGGCATTTCCCACTTAAAATTCCTACACCATAGGAACTCGACTGATTTAAGGCGCATTAGTCCCGCTATACGATGGGTCTTCAATGGAAACTGGGATCGAACCTACGACGCGACGGAAAACACTGCAGGTTGAGAGACTACGACGGCTAGAATATTGGCAGCTGAAATTTTGAAATGGTATCAGAAAATGTTTAATTAATACCCTGAAATCTTATTCTCTATAAATATGCTTTAATTCTATGGTCAGATGAAGAGCTTTTTTAATGTCTGATGATATATCTCATTTTTAACCCCACGCGTATTATTCATACAATTGCATCTGTTGAGAAAACTTCTAAATAATTTTTAATGATTGCTTATTTAAGCATCTGTATGTTGTTATACTTTTAAATCTATTTATAGCAATTTTAAGCTATCATTTTTAGTTTTCTTAAATATTTTATAGTAGTTTCTTTGTAGTATTTAAGTTTTAACATTCCAAGTCAGGCAATGGACTACTAATGAGAATAATAAATCCTATTATCCGGGCCTTTCCAATTGATATTAAATGTTCTCTGAGGGGACTTAATACCTTTGATAAATACTGTTAACGCGCTTCCCATCTATCCTCATTATGTTTCCTTAATTTGAACTATTGTCTTTGTTGTCAAATAAAATATTCCTTTTTCTTCTTTCCTTCACTTTATGTCTTGATCACAGATATGCAACAAAAATTATTTCCTGATAAATTCAGTTACTAGTAAATCAACGATTGCTTGACATCTATAAAATTAATAAACTAATTTACTGTCAACAAAAAATCGTATTTAATTTTGCAGACTTAAATTACTAAAAAATGAAAAAAAAAAAAATGATATAATTAAAAACAAGAAAATTATCCAAACACGTAATAAAAAGTTAATGATTAAAGTTAAGTAATTCGTAGATAATTAACGTAATAAATGATAAAGAAAATTGTAAGTTGTTAACTGACCACAAACCTGATGTAATACAAACTCGAAAAAATTTCGTAATACATATAAATTTTTCACATTATTGTACAATCCTGCATTTATAAAGCTGGAAATATACTCACATAAGGAATTAAAAGAAAAGTTTCATTTTCATGCGCATGTACCCTATTTAAAAATACACTTTATATAGAAATAATTTAATTAATAGACATTTAAAAAAATTTCGAGTCCCCTTTTTACATATAAAATTAATGTTTTCCCCTAAATATTTCAAATTATTAATATGGTATAATTGTTCCATTCTAATTATAAGCTGATTACTAGTATTTTAAATACATGTAATGAAATTTCTCAATAATGGGCAGTAAATTTAAATCTTCAAAGCCTAATTTCCTGAGCAAAAGGAAGTACTTGCTTTCAAAGAGATTTTTTTCTTTGTTTCAATCGAATTGAAAGTTATGGACATTTTTATTTCGTCATAATAGCAGAAGTTATGTCTTTTGTGATTCGAGTGACAACCAGAAAAGAAATGAAGTGAAGATCAACGTCTTTTTGATGCGAAGAAATAAAGTAATTCGAAACGCTGCCTCAAGCATTCGGCATATTAAATCAGCATCGCAAAGGAATAAAAATTTTGAGTCCAAAAAAAAAAGCTAAAATTTTTTCATCATTTGTTCGTTTCAGTATTTCCATTTACTTTTATCTCTCCTGTTATTCAATGGATGTTGCTTAAAGGCTTGTTGCTGTCTCGGGTTGCAGAAAATTTGATTTCGTTGATTCAATTTAGATTGGTGGAAAATTCATTTTTATTCAAAAGTATTGCAGCGAAAGAATAAACTATTTTTCAGTTGGAAAAAATTAATTATTTCAAAGTTTCTTCCAAGGGAATATTTAAAAAAATTCGTTTTGTGTTGTCAAAATTCAACGTGTAATAATATTCCCTTTAATGGTTATACTTTTATATGGTTAAATTATATGTGTTTAATATATAATTAGTAAAATAAAATCAATTGTGTGTGTGTGTGTGTGTGTGTGTGTGTGGAACGGGGGTGATGAGATTGTACATCCCGAATCTGCCGTACAAGCCTCCCCAGCCAACGAATCCACCTCCTCACCTGATGAATCACTGAAAAATATGGTGGTTTACCCTTTTAATTTCAAATCTGATTGAACTGTTTTAGAAAGTCTAGCTCCAATAAGATACGAGAGCAGCTCTAGACAGGGGAGCAGCTCTTGAGGGGAGCTTCCCGATTTCTAACGTTCACTAACTGAACTTTAATTTCTCCTTCAGTCTCAATTTTTGTGCATGTACACTCATGTGTAAGCAAATTTGCATACATCTGAGAAAATAAGAGCGTATCTTGTCTTTATTTCCGTTTTCTACATTTAACCATCGAGGTAAGTTAATTCAGTTTGTAGAAGTAATGGTAACTGATTCAACTAACTAAGTACTGAACTGCTTAAGGATATGGAGGAGTGCTTCTTCCTACTTTTGTGTGTATTTTTATTTATTTATTTGTAAAACCAGTTTTGTGATTAATGTTACTGAAGCAGTAAAGCCTATGAGGTCAACAAGTTTCTAAGTTTTCGATAGAAGTTTTCGTTAAGTAAGTGACGTATTTGGCTTAAATGCTTCTTCGTTCTTGTAATTTAAATTTGTCTTTTCTAAATACCATTTCAATCCTAATATTTGTATTCCTTTCGATTTGTTATCCGTCTCGTCTCGATAATCGCAATAGACATATTTAACAAGCAGAATTTTAAATTGAAATTCAGCAGATTCCAAAATTATTTTCAATTCATGCATAAACTTTTCTGTTTTTACAATATGATTTAAGCTCTATAATGAATTACATACAAATTTGAGTGGTCATTACAAAATTTTCTGGTTCTGCATTCAACAGGTAGTTAAATGCGGATAAAAGAAAAGAACTCGATATTAATCTAAAATCTACTCAGTTGTTTTGATAAATTTTCAAATTTTTGTTAACGTCAAACCACAAAATCTTAGAAAGTCGTGATCTTTATCTACTATTTTAATTTTGTGAAATACTTTTTCAATATCTGATGATACTGCAAAAACCGCAGTAGCCTTTGTCTAGTGGTAGCCTAGTGATCATGATGGTGAGTTCGAGTCTTGATGCCAATAAAGACCCGCCATGTAGCCGGAGCTGATGCACGTTAATTCTGTCGGGGCTCCCTCCCATTGGAGTGGTGTGGCAGTTAGGAGAGTAGGATGCCAGCTCAGTTGTCGTCCTCGTCACTTGACTGAGGTTCATAATTTAGAGGTCCGTCGGCAGTAGCCTTCGTATTGCTTCTAGTACGACGTTAATAAAACCAAACCTAAAGCAAAAGATACTGCAACGTGATATTTTTGGAAACGATCTAAAATGTTAGTTATTTTTATTAAATTTAAACCTTTCGTCAGACAGTCATTAACAAGGAAAAAATTTTTAGAATGTGCAGACGCATTAAAATCTGGTCAAACTTTGGTTGTCTCCCCTCACTTTTTAATTAAAGGACGAAATGGCAAAAAGTTTACCCTTTGTTTCTTATACTCTGATACTAGTTCAATTATTTCATTAACTTCCGCAATGTCAAATACTTCTTCGTATTTTTACTTCTACTAATGTTGATTCAATTTTCGTTTCGTAGAGGTATTTTTTTGCTACGGATTTGTTGTGGATGAAACAGTTCTGAACACACACACCCATAAAAAATTGTTGGGTTACTTCATATATTCCAGTACTGTATCTTTCAATAATTTTTATATTGTGGTTCTGTTTTTTTAAGCGAAAAATTTTGTTTTGTTTTCTTCATGCGTAACTCTGATGGTGTCAAAACGACAAAAGTTTGCCAACTTTACAACGGAAACGAGTCAGTTTAGTTTTGTTTTTATTCACGTCGCACTAGATGCAACACTAGGGCTATTGGCAACGGACCTCTTTATTTTGAGCCTCGGTCAAGTGACGAGGACGACACCTGAGCCGACACCCTTCTTTTAACCATGCCAACTTGAGGACTTTCAGCCCCGACAAATTGCACATGCATCAGCCCCTGCTACACGGCTGGTCTTTAGCGGCCAAGGCTCGAACCCGCAACTGAACGTAAACCGCCGGTCACGAATCCGAAGCCAAGACCACTAAGCTACCGCGGCCACAGGAAAAGAGTCAGAGAAAGATTCGACAAGAAATTCTCTAGATTTGCGCATTTACATTTTTTATTCTTCCTTTAAAGTCTAGTCTAAGTTTCAAAAGCTGGTATTCCAACCCTTGGAAAATATGAAACTCTTTCTCTTAACAAATTTTAACTCTTTCTGTTAACAGTGACCGCTTCTTCTAGTGATAAATTAATTTACTCTGGATTTTTCTCATACAAATAGTAATCCTCATTACGATGTTCGTCTCGCTGATATATATTCTCCAGCATTAAATTCATCATCTCTAACTCTTGGTTTAGAGAAGCAAATTTTTGTTTGGTCGAAGACTTCAGTTTTGCTATTATATTTCCCATTGAAACACAATATTTAATCGGTAACAATTATGATTTTCTGAAAATTCCACACCACCGAAAAGACTATATTTATTTTCTTCTGGCCCTATGTCTTCTAATTTTAGCGACATACTTACTTAGGTATTCCGAATCTATTATTAACCTTAAATGGTTCTTCACACCAATTTTCGATTCACGAGTAATTAACATTTGTTAATAAATTTCAAAAGAATTTGATATGAAAGAAACTTATTTTCAATTTTACATTCAAATGTATCTTTTTTTTTTTTTCGAAATTTCTTCTGTTACACATATCAACTTCGGAACAAACAATTTCGATTGGCAAGTTTTACTCATATGAATACATTAATAAGCATCGAAACCCAAGGCATGTATTTACCTTGAATGTACAATCGCGCGTTTCGTAATATCAAAAAACGTTTTTATTGTTATTTTATTCTAGGAGGGGCTGTAAGGGTCCCTGCGATGCGATGTGTTATCACAAAACGCATTAACCAGTTTCACATCTCTTTCGCAACTGCAAATACCAATTCTACGGTGGGAAAAAAATTGGTTTTTCTCTTTTTGTTGCGATAACATACTTTAGAGGAGGCCCCGTTCAAAGTCGTTGGGGAACATTAACAGATTCCATAGTTCTGTGCCACAATAGTTTTCTGTCAGATAAGGGGTAAAAAGCCGAAAGGGTTAAGTATTCTCCGAATTTCTACTACTACTGTTCCGAAACATTTCCGAGAATTGGGAATGCAAGTCAGTAAATTTCTGACGTCCGTGTACGCATCTTATAGGATTCGTTTTTCATTATTTAACTCTAAAAACAATATAAAATTTAGTCAAATAGTAAATTAGGTCACAGATCCAATGAAAAAGATGTCAGAAAAAAACACAATAAAATTTATTTAACAGGTCAACTGAAAAGTCCCCGAACTGACACATAGATGGCAATAGATTTAGCAATAGATTTTTATGGCAGTATCTTCGGTTTTTACTATCTTTGTTGTTAATTTTGGCAAATTTTTTGTACATAAGACTGTTTTGATTGTGAAAATAAAAATGTACTAGGAATTTGAAGAAGATATTTTCTTTTCTTAATAGTAAAAGCTTTTTTGGAGCCTGAGACTCGGATGTACGATTACTTTACCCTGATTAATATTCATATTTGTGCTAATTAATATTTATTTCATTTGAGAAATTGATAAGAAGAAAAAATTAATAAAATTCACAAAACTTTTTTTTTTTTTTTTTT
>BMAW01015045.1:0-13962 GCA_019974015.1 Nephila pilipes | reverse complement strand
TGTTTTACTATGGTAGGCCGGGGACTTTTCAATTGACCTGTTACTACCTTAACCCTTTTTGTTCCTTTCAAATCCATTTCGCTTATATAACACTATCTTTAATTCAATTCATTACACTTCTTATCTTCTTTTAATTTTCCTAATAACGTTTTATTTAAGTTATAAGAAATTGTAATTTTATGCAATTCAAATTACAAAAAGTCCTCCAAGGTTAGGGAAGTGAAAACCGCGAATACCCTAAAGTCACAATCTGTGTTTCTAGTTCTATACTATTTCAATTAAAATGTCTTTAAGGATATATATCAAAATAGTGTGACATAGGATGATCGACGTTACTTTTAGAGACACCCAAATTTGCTAATTTTCTCAATTCAGTTGAAATTTCTTTGAAACTTTTTCTAAAAGCATAAACATTGTTTAAATTATGTAAGGGTTTAATATTGGGAAAGGTGTGTGTGTGTGTGTGTAAGTAAATAAATTTCAGGCAAACCTTTCTTTTAATAAGTTAAATGCGGAATTATGGTTAGAAGTTGTGTGGTATCGGTAAGCTTTACACAGGACTCAAGGCCGATGTACGTAAAATGAATTTTTAAGTAATTCAATTTATCAATCTCATTATTGTGAATAGAAGATTCATATCTAGTAAAAAATATAACCAAATTGTTTATGTCTGCATAAAATTTTACTACGGGCAATTTCGGAAGCCTTAAACGTTCTAAAATCCTTAGATTTCTGTTGTTTAGTATTTCTATCGGTTAATATATCCGTTGAACGGAATGATTCTACATTTGAGCTATCTTTTGTTAATGTTGCTGTTCCGTTGCAACTCATTTTTTCTTCTTGATGCCCCGAAATTTCCCATCCACTATATTTTTAAAGAATTCTTCAGATTTTCAAAATTCTGATTTGAATTTCTCAAATTTAAAATGTTTTTGTAGTTCTGCGTCGCTAATAGACAATTAATCAGTCTTCGATTCAAGGAGTGGGAACGGAAAATTTTGCAGAATTAGTAGCTTCAACTGATTCACACAGTTTCTAATAATGTCTCACGTCTAACTAATCATAAACATATTAAGGATAGTGGCTCATACGTCGATAATATGGGTATAAAATCCCGTCTTAGAATATAATATATTGTGTGATCTATGATCTAGTTGACGGGTTGACCTTGTGTGTGTGTGTGTGTGTGTGTGTGTGTGTGTGTGTGTGTGTGTGTTCTTATTAATAATAATAAGCAAACCATAAAAGCGTAAAATGAAAGTTGGAGTTGTATTGTTTTTAGGATATTATATGCACTAAAATGAAAGGGAAAATATCAAATTTATCAATTCATAAATACATTTTACTGAAGTAATAATGTTTTTTAAAATGTGAAGCGTTTATTACATAAATACTTACAATAATAACATTTTTTGAAAGTGAATACAGAAATTTATCAACTTGCGAGTAAATCTACGTACAATTATTTTTTCGATTCATTTGTTTGAATCTTATTCATGATATTCTTGAAACTAGGGCTCTGTCGCCATTTTCTTTTCAAAATCGCAATAGAGTCTCATTTTAATGATGTTTGAATTCAAAATTTCTCCCTTGAGTGAAACTATACATCTGTAAATGCAAAGTATAATGAATTGAAGAGAAGCGATGCATATATCAGCGATGAAGAATTTAATATTGAGGTTGGTAGACGGTAGTTTAGTATATGATAAAGATTGTTAGCAGAAGTTAACAAGTGAAGCATTGGTAACAAATCTGAGTTGAATAAAGAGCTTTTGGTGAGAATCTAGTTAGCAACTCGAACCCTCACTTGAAAGCCTCTGATCCGATAGAGCTGATAAGAAGAAATATATTTGATTTATTTAAACGTCAGATAAGAACGCTTTTAGGCAAGCTATCCATGGGGAATAAACTTCTAAGAATCCATAACGAGAAAGAAAACTTAGTTATCAACTGACTTTCTCTTAACTTTATTGTGTAACTAGCTGATACCCGCCCGCGCCGCTGGGCACACGATAAAATATTTTGGAACCTATACGTAAAATATCAAGAAAATTTTCAATTTTTAAGCGATAATTAAAATCTGAATTTAAAATTTTAAGAAATTGATTGTCTGTAATAATGGTTATCCACGACTTTCAAATATAAGAGAAAAGTATTTAATTGTTAATAGTTTATCAATAAAAATGTAATTTATTCAGTAAATCTGTCATTGAACAGAATTCTGCATGACCCTTGAGGTACTGTGTAGTGCGATGCGTTCCCATTATTCTACATGGCGGGTTCCCAGTAGGCCTAAACCATGTAAAAATTGCCAACATAAAAATAAAAATACATTTTTATACATATTTTTTATTTTTTAAACCTATTGAATCAATTTTTTTGTGTATTACATTTTCATTGTCTTTATTTTGCACGCATGGCAATTTTTGAGAGTGACAACTACCTTTTTATTTTTTATTATATAAATTTACTTATCTTAATTATTGCATTCATTATTATTTCATCTTATTCTAATTTTAGAAATAGTTTAATATAAGAAAAATATGAAATAATATGCCTACATTTCCAAAACTTTTCTGTAGACAACATTCTTCGTTCGTTTTTTCTGGTTAATTAGATTTTCACATGAACTAACTCTTGAACATGCCACATAAAATTGACCATGTGAAAAACAGTCACTTTGTATATCTACACCAGCTAATTTTAAACTCTGCCCTTGTGCTTTATTGATAATCATCGCAAAGCAAACTTTAACAGGTAACTGCAAACGCTTAAATTCAAAATAATAATCTGATGGAATTAGTGGTATTCTTGGAATGAATACATTTTCACCCTCATACTTTCCTGTAAAAATAGTCGCTTCTATAACGTTTTTTCTTAGAGTTTTCTCTTTGAGTCTGGTGCTGTTACGTAATTTAGGAGGATTTAAATTACGCAACAACATTATTGGTGTACCAATCTTTATATGAAGAATATGAGGCGGTATGCCTGGTGGATGTAGCATTTAAACCAATACCAGCTGTTAAACACGTGAGAAACAATAATATTTCTCATTTTATACGCCATCGATATGTCACCGAACACCAGCAAAAAAAGAGAAGAAAATAAACATGCTCCGATGCCAAGAATTTTAAAAACTTTGAAAGGAGTAAGTATTCCATTTATCCGAATATATTAAACATCCATTATTAAAAATTACATCTGAAAAGTAAATATGAAAAATCAATTTGTAATAACCTACAATGAAATACTTCTCTAGTTAAAAATATAACCGAAATTAATTTTTAAATATCAAATTATTTAAAAATTCAACAAAAAAATAAAGTATAATAAAAAATTTTAGCAAAAAGTCACCCGCATTACGTATCCTTTTTGCAAAGGGATAACTCTTACGCTAGCAGCATATCTGAAACTGCAATTGAATAGACAGAATTGCTCTTAAAAATCATAGCATTAAAAATAATTATGTATTCTGAAAACGATAAAATATCCAGCCATTTTAAAAAATCAAAAACGTTTATTTCCTAGAGACCAAAACCTAAAAATTGCCAAAATACAGAAACAAAACTTTTGCGTAATATTTACATCAGGTTACAGTTAATGAGTACATCAAAATAAATATTTTGACAACTACTTATTTTTTTTATCAATGACATGACTAACATACCGTTATTATTCATTTGTTAAAACTCAACTTCAATATCTTCCAAAGATTGAGTTTAGATTTACAAATGTAATTTATCAATCATTATTAATAATGAAATACTTTTCTCATAAATTTAAAACTTACGTCTAGGTTCCACAACAATAAAAAAAAAAGTATCGTTTTCTCAGTAAAGCGGGCGGAAATCAGCTGGGGTTACCATAGTATAGCTTTTTAAAATTCACAATGCAAGATCATTGAAATGCTTCGACTTGGCCGTGGAAGATATTTGGTGATAAATATCTAAATATATAGGAATTTCGGGGCTCAACATTTACATTATATATGATAAATCTACAATGCATCCTACTCAGCGTATTGTCTTGCGTGTGCGCTACTCCGTAAGAAGTCGACATTTTAGTATTTTTCAAAATTCCGCTAAGTTTTGGAGCTAAATTGCTCTTTCAACAACCGTGGGATTCCAAACTCATTTATTTCTATCGCTAAATATGTGCGTTTCCTATTTACGACATGCAAAAAGAGCCTCTTCGCCCAAATCCTGCCAATCCTCCATCAGCGCTTCAATATTAAATTATTTGGCATTTTCCCATTTTGCACGCGAAAATCTAGCCAAGTAAACTTAATTGGTAGAAATACACAGTATACAAATAAAAAAAAATATAACCGATGGATAAGAAAAGATTAACGGATGAAAATTACATTTTGGATAATAATTCCGTAAAATCCGTTCTTAGTGAGCGTCTGCATTGCAAAATGAGTAACTGTACCAAATTTCAAGTCAATCGGTTGTATAGTCTTAGAGATATCGTGATGAGTCAGTCAGTGGTATTTCGCTTATATATATATATATATATTGATTCTTTAATTAAGCTTAATTATGACAACAGAAGGAAGAAACAGAGAGATGTTACATACTAAACGAGATGATTTTTTAATATACGTGGATCCAAGTTGCTGAACGCGAACAACAAAATGATGGAATTTATTCAAAGATTTATACTTTATTGTTTTTATATCTGCATAATCTGATGTATAAAGGACGTTTCATTTAAAACAAAAAACACAGGTATACAGATAACAGAAGTTAAGGAAATAGGATGCAATGTAGGAAAATAAAATTATATAAAGAATATAATTTTTCTTTATATATTCAATGGCGATGTTGTTAGTTATTTTAAAAACAGTTAAAGAATTTACAGATTCAAACATCATTTGGATTTGTTTTCGATTCCTTGTCACCTAAGAGACAGAATGAAGTAATTGATTGCCTAGCAGATAGCGGAACTACAAAATCAATCATTAGAAAGTTTGTTTTCCTCAAATTATTGGAAAATTATTTTTACGCATAATATGCGGGATTGCATAAATAAAATTAGTTAAAAATTATACACAAAGGCAATTTTTATTTGTTTTCAGAATTTTTGAATGTATCTTTCGATTTCCGGAAGAGAGTTTGAGTTTTTCCTCCATTAACTAAAATTGAAAACTTTATTTCTAGTTGCGAACTTTTAAATTTGGGAACCATAGACGAGAAGGTCGCAATCTGAAGTTGGAACTACATTTTTAACTATAAGATGAAAAAAAGACTATAGTTTTAGTTATGATCAAAGAAATTGCCTATAGGGCGGAATAAATCACAAAAGTAGCATTATTAATTAGAACAGTAAAGAAACAAAAATTAAATGAATGATTAATAAAGGAATTAGAAGAGATGTTGTCTGCGAATAAAGTAGCTTCTAATGATCCATATAATCCTAATGTTTGCATGTAAATGCAATAAAATATTTTTTTGAAAAAAATGAATATAAATAAATAAAGAGGGAAAATATTTTTAAAAATTAAGAGGATGATCGGGTGGAATATTTTGAAAAGTGATAAAGGGATGAATAGATGAAATAATTTTGAAAAATATAAAAACAATATATTGACAGAAAAAATGTAAAAAGTGAGATAACTATAACAATAAAAAATAGTGATGATTAGGAAGTGATTGATTAGAACATTTTTTTTAGAAATTGTAATATAATGGTAATTGAAAAATGGCGATAAAAAAGCCAAAAGTGATTCAACATTCTTGACATTGACATATTTTATAGATAAATGCAAGATGCATCGACTATGAATATTCAAAAGAGTAAAGTTTTTATATAAATACGATACAATGTAAAAACAGTTATTTATGAGGGAGCCGCTATTCAATGAACGGCGGTACATTAAACAATTCCGGGATAGCCAAAATGTAAAGATGATCTCGAGGCAAAAATAGCCAATAGAACTGTGTTATAGAGCCATTAGCCACTAGCAGAAGGTCAATGATAGTTCGACGTTGCAATGTGGGGAAATGTCGACCTCCATAGTCAGCCTTTTGTGATTTTGTGTATCAGTTACTGGTTCTGCTCCTCAAAGACCTACTGGAAGTAGACAATTTCTTCAGATGACCGGTACTTGCTATTTAGCATATGTCACATCAAGACAGCAACTCCGTCTCACCTTAAATCCCTGTTTGTCTTGCTACAAAGAAGATAGTATCAGAAGACAAGCAAGAAAGAAAGTAGCATGAAGGAAGTCTATATGCTAGTGACCGGTACTATGCGTCCCACTTACCTCCAGCCAGAGAAGAGAGCCTTTTAATTGTGTACGTAGAATTATAAATTGCATTGAAAATTATAGTGGAGGTCTATTCTGCTCATTAAGGAATCCTACTTTGCCTTACAGATTGATTCTCGATGTGTTTACATAGGGAAGAAGAAGCACATAATAAACGAGTATTCACACTGCTAAAAACGAGTATTCACATACTCATAATTTCGCTTATCCACAAGTATTCAAATTTAAGACTCGCACGTACTCATTTTAGTAAGAGATGCATACTCAAAATGGAAACTTCAGGTACTCATTTTTGAAGATATTTGTTTATCAAAAATGAGTGTGAAATAGAAAAACGAGTATATCATGCATTCATTATTGAATCTGTTACTGTATCAAATATGAGAATGAAACAACAATATGATTACGTAATGTATAAATTTTTGAAGCTGTTATTGTATAGAATACGAAAATAAAAAAATAAAGTGAGTATGTAATGCATAAATTTTCAATACTGTTGTTGTATCGAATATGAGTTTGAAATAATAAAATAAATATGTATTGCATTTATTTTCGATACTGTTGTTTTATCGAATATGAATTTTAAACAGAAAAATACTTTTAAGGGACTTAAATAAGTACTCCTTGAGTTGAAAGTTTCATTTTCTTCATCTTACATATTATTTAACATACACTTTATTAAGTGTTTACCACAAAACATCGAATCAAAGTTTTTGCATTTAATGTTACTTTTAGAATCAAAAAACGCAACTGTTAAGTGATCATAAACTGTATTTTGAGCTTATACTTCAAATTTCAATCAATTCGAGTGTTTAATAAATCTTTAAAAATAACGAAAATAGATTCGATTCAAGAGTTAAATTCTTTTCAAAACAAATGTGCAAGAAATTTCAGCTAGTAGCTTCAGAAAAAATTTGGTTCATTAAAAATTACATTAATGTTTCAGGAAAGAATATATAGTTTTGTTATAAATCTATACATGAGGTATATTAAGTTTTTCCTTTACAGTTCAGTCTTTTAATAATAAGGCATTTCAAATATCTTGGAAACATTATGATGAATATTAGACTTTTCAAAATTGAAAATTAGTGTATAGTATTTATTTTCATTGCCTTTTTTCTCAATCCTACATATACAATTCCTTTTGAATTAACATCATAACAAAACTAATACCTATAATTAATGATTCACTGTAAACAGAAAAAATAAAACAAACCAAAGCATATTTTTTAACCATTTATATTCTGAATATCACACACATTCATACCAGACTTATAAAAAATAAAACATTCATAATTTTAAAACAAGAATATTAAAAAAAAAAAAAGTGTAAGTTTTAAGCTCCTACAGATGAAGGCATATCGTTTTAAAAATCCCTTACAAACACTGCTATCTAATCCATACTATAGTCCAACTCCATCCCATTCATACAACATAGATTAGTTTTAATGTAATGTATAATTAGGTATCATTTAAAATATAGGAAGTTCTCATATGTAAAGGTAGAATAGATGTTATACTTTTAAATCAATAACATCTTATGATATTACTAAATGTGAGTGAAAAGGATTTTCAAACAGTGCTGTTTCAAACAAATATGTTATTTATGTATCGTTATTATGTAGACAATTCCTTAATTTTTCTAAAGAGAGAGGGAAGTCATCTACACTTCCAATTAATATAGCTATATTTTTTAGAATATACTGTACCATTATAGCAAAAACTATTACATGTAATAATTTCTGCTTGAACTGTTAAACCATCTATTCTACATAGTTCTTGCTGCTTTGAATCATGAACTTGGACACACTTAGATCCCAAAACATTTGTTATTCAAGGAATTTTAAAGTTTTTTTTATTAAACACGTGTGCGATTTTTCATTGGTATTAGTGAATTAAAATTTACTTAGACAGAGCTTGTCTCTTTATGATTTTAAAAAAATATCAATTTAAGGTATCCGAACACGTTGAAATGGCCAATTTCGGTCAAAATACACATTTTTTGTTTTTTATTATTTTGAGTAGAGCAATCATTTAGCTTTACAAAACAGGTTTTCTTTTGTTTCTACGTTACCTAGAGGCGAAGTTATGCTATATTTAATAAAAATACCAGTACCGGAAGTAAGCATTTAAAGGGGCGGAAGTGGGTATTTAAATGATCTGAGACCTGTCAAAAATGTGTTAAAATATTGTTTAAGCACCTATTTTTTGGAAATACAGTGTTTATATTGTTTCAAGAAAATAATACAAGTAATTTGTGCTTTTAAGACTGTATGGCAACACCCAATTTCTTTAAAAAGTTTGGCAACAATATTGTGTTTACAAAACTTAAACTTGATCTGTGACAGTACTGTTTTCCAATCTTGTGATTTATTTCGATTAACCTTATTTTCTGTGGATATTTTTCACTTTATTAATTAGCATTAATATTTTGTTAAAAGTCATGGCTAATAAGAAAAATCGAAGTTCTGTCCGAAAACATAAGTTTAAAGGAAACCGATACACCAAGAATGTGGATGAGAACAACACTGATAGATGTGTTTCAACAACAGTAAGTGAAACAAAACTTCAATCAAATTCAAAACCAATTGATAATTTAGAAAACAAAGATCATAACATAGTAATTAATTTTAAAATTTTTAATGATTTTATTTCCTCAATTAACTGTCCTGAGTGTTTTCAAAATGGTTTAAATCTTTTCGAAGAATCAGTATTTGGCTTAGCATCTAATTTGTTACTGAAATGTTCAAACTGTGATTATTCCACCTCCTTTTGTACATCTCCAAAAGTGAACAAAATGCTCAGCATCAACCTTGCTTTAGCTTTTGGATTGAGGATTATTGGAAAAGGACATTCTGCTGCAAAAAAACTGTGTTCAGCTATGAATCTGAACATTCCATCTAAGACAGCTTACAAATGTCTTGAAAAAAAGTTGGAGAACGTTTCCCGTAATGTGGCACAGAAAATTATGAATGAGGCTGCCACTGAGATTCGTGAGAAAAATAATTTTGATGAAGTTGTACAGTGCGGCGTGTCAGTCGATGAAACATGGCAGCGAAGAGGACATTTGTCTTTAAATGGATGTGTCAGTGCCATACCCATAGATACTGGCAAAGTGCTGGACATAGAAATTATGTCAAAAATGTGCAGATTTTGTCAAAAAAATCCTGAAGGTAGAATAACTCATAAGTGTGTAAAACATGTGGGATCATCTGGTGCCATGGAACCCGTTGGTATCTATCGTATGTTTGAAAGATCAACCCAGGCGAGGAAATTAAAATATGTGCATTTTTATGGGGACGGCGATTCAAAAGGGTTTGAATCTATTAGAAATATTTATGGTGAAAACAGTGTCACAAAGTTTGAATGCATAGGACACATTCAAAAGCGCGTGGGTTCAAGGCTTCGAAATTTGAAATCGAAACAAAAAGGTATAGGAGGTCGAGGAAAACTCACCGACAGTTTTATTGATAAACTACAAAATTATTATGGTATTGCTATCAGAAGCAATGTGAAGAATTTAGAAAAGATGCAAAGTGCTGTAATTGCTGCCTTTTTTCATTGCTGTTCAAACAAAAATCAGCCCATGCATGGCCAGTGTCCAGTTGGCCCCGAAAGCTGGTGCAAATACCAGCGAGCTGCGGTGAATGGAAAGGCATATAATGATACTGGAAAAGGACTACCCAAAAACATAATGAACATCGTAAAACCTCAGTATATGAAACTATGCGACAAACTCTTATTGAATAAATGTTTGCATGGGAAAACACAAAATGCAAATGAAAGTTTTAATAGTGTTTTGTGGAAATTTGTACCGAAAGAAGTTTTTGTTGAATTACAAACTCTACGATTAGGTGCTTACTTGGCCGTCATCCAATTTAATAAAGCTTTTCAAGGTTTATTCAAAGTTTTAAATGGAGCTGATGTGCAAGTAGGAGCAAATACATTGAAAGGGTTTGCTCAACTTGATGAAGAGCGGATAACGGAATCGAGACGACATTCATCTTGTAGTGTGAAAACTGCCAGAAAAAAAAATAGATCTAAAAAGAAGAGAAAATATGCCAAAGATGAGATGTATGAAGATGTAACTTACAAATCTGGGGAATTTTAGCCTACCACATGGATAATTTAATGTAAAGTTACAATGATTTAAACTTTAAATGCATTTTTCTCAAAACTGTTTTTTACGCATTATGTGTGCACTGTGAAGTAGATAACTGAAAAAGTTTTGTATATAATTGTTTGAAATTTTCTGAACCATATATATATATTATAATCTAGAGTACCTACTAAAATAATTCTTATTGAATGAAAATTCTCCAAGTTAATACCTGTTATTTAAAAAATAGCTTTGTAAATATGTCTAATTTCTCACATTATTTACTCGATAAGCTGTAAAATTTGTATTTTTCAGTAAAACTTTAAAATTTTAGTAGGTCCTCTAGATATATTCATGTAATTTATTTTAATATTACTTTTTTTGAGATAAGTCAATTATTTTTGTCTCTAGAGCTTTTGCAGTTTAATCAAAAAGTGGTTAAAATTACACTCAAATATATCATTTTTGAAACAAAAAGATAATTTATTTAAAATATTATTGGCTCAGTATTAATGTTTATAGGCATTGATTCCCAAAAAAGCATTTATAATGTTTTTGTATTGTTTTTTTTAAAAAAGTGCTCCGTACGTGTTCGGATACCTTAACAAGTTTTTTTAGAAATATCACAGATGTTTTCAATTAAAGAAAAGCAGTATGGTCATATGAAAGCATAGCTTTGTTACATTAAGCGTTATACAATAAGATAAATCTCATTTAAACAATGTGGATCAGTTCATAATTAAGACAAAATGTCCATTATGCATTAGTTTATAAGTACATTTAATTTTTATACGTAATGTCGCATAATGTAGAGAAATTTTGAAACATAGAATAATAAAAAGAATTGAAATTGATTAACATGTTTCATTTTGAAAATTGATTTTGCTCATTTTGTAACTTCTGAACTAAAAAAATTATTACAAAATTTACAAGAAATTACTCTCTTTGAAAGATTAATTCCTTACAAAAATATTTTGTAGACTTGCCTATTTTAAGACATGCATACCATTTTAAAATTGAATATAAATATAAAACTAAAATTATTCCAAATTGAAAAATATTACCTTCAATATTTTTCTATAAAAAAGTGCTTTTGGGGGAAAAATATGTCTTGGAGACATTACGGTGTTATTGGTTACCCACCTTTAAAAGCAGAATTTCAGATTATGTGGTTTTAGCAGTTAGATATGAGTCTTGATACATATAAACTTCTTCAATTTTATTATGTTCTATATTATGTTCTACTGTAACAGCCACTGCCATAATGTTTTGGAGTTTTTAGTGTTTGCACACGTTGCTTAAAGTTCAGTTCATTTTTAACCTGAATTAATCAAATAGCATAACTTTTTAGGTATCTAAGTAAATTGCATAAAACTTCTAACTCTATATTTTTTAAAAAATCTGCAAAAAAAAAAGGAAAACATTTATCACATTCATCATATAATTAATATTCTAACCTCATAATCGAAACAATTTCACCCATCCATTTTGATTCTCCTCAAAGCCATTTTAATGTACAAATCACAATTTATCTTAACACAGTTTGTAGATTACATAAAATTATATTTTTCGCAAACTCTTACTAGTTTTCTGATAACATAAAATTACGTTAGTCTATAACTGAATGTGGTATGCAAAGCGCACTGGTCGATTATAATACATATATGTAAGACGCAGAGAGTAACTTCTTAAACTATGCTCTATTTAATGCTTCTTAAACTATGCTCTATATAATTCAAATTTTTTTTGCCAATGCAGCTATGCATGGGGTTGCAGAACAAATACTTAAGAGTTGAAAACATTCAAAATATCCCAGACTATCTACTTTAAACGGGCATCAATATATGATCATAAAGAAATATTATCTACGAATATGAGGAAGAATGCGTGTGAGAAAATAGAGAAAAAAGGAACGGAAAATTTTGCAAGGTCAATGTCATGCATTCGCTGCGAAAAGACGAGATGTGTTACATTTGTGAATTCAGCTACATAACTCTTTAGAGGGGCACCTGTTTTACACAAGGTATCGTACATCAAATATTTACTAACATTTGTTCATTATAAAACTCAAATTCTTTTTTTCTCAATGGTAATGTTGAAAATTAAATTCAGGAAAAATATTTCTTTTATCGCAATTTTTTCATATTAATTACGATTGTAACCTCTCATCATAATTTGAACATATGTAACCATATAAAGTGCACAAAAATAACTATATAATATTTTAAAACAATAATAAAGGATACAATTTTAAAAAAGGAAGATAGTAAATATTTTTTATTATTTTTAAAACAATCATTAGTTCCGACATATATCTCTTTTACGAAAAATTTCCCTCTCCAATATTATGTTCGGGTAGCGGGAACCCATTTATAATGTGTTAATACGATAGTCATTTCAAAACTGATTTCGGAAAGGGAAAAAAAACTTGTATTTTTCACTTGAATTTCAAACAGAATTTGGTATTTCCCAATTGATTTCTAAATAAATTTCGATTGGAAAACTAGCCACAATCGATCTTTACTTAGGTTTGGAGAAATAGGACGGATCCTATTTTAGCTCAAGACTCGGTGACTCAGCTAATCACGTCAAAAGTAGGGTTTCGGTGAGACATTGTTGAGAGTGCAGTGATTGATTATTAACGTCACACTGAGAAGCAACAGCTACGGACATCGTAATTTTGAGCCTCGGTCAAGTGAGGAGGGCACCCCCTTCCAAATTTGTACATCATTCCAATGAGAAGACTTTGAACTATGACATATTTAACGTGCATTAGCCTAAGCTACAAGGTAGGTCTTTTGTGACTTCATTGCTCGAGTCCACGACTCGACGAAAACCATCGACTGCGAGTCCGCGACGACGTTGATAAGACTGCATATTCAGCATACAGCGTTTCTTATCTTTCGCCTTTAAGGCGGGAGCTAAACCAACCGACAAATATAATAGTTTAGAAAATGTTATAAAATTTAAAAGCGAAATAATAGGTAATCACTTCTAGAGCTTAGTGTCCTCTTAATATATAATTTTAAAAATAAAATCATTATTGCATATCAAATTAATGTACGAAAATGTAGTAATATTTCAATTTAATGTTAAACTAAACGCAGTTTACATGTAAATATTCTCTTATGGGCTTTACGGCATTACTGATACAACTTTTGAAAAGAAAAGGTATTTAATTATTTTATTTAATTCAATCAATTGCAAAAAAATTCTTACAGAAATTCTACAGCAAAGAACAGAAACTGAGACAGATATTTGCACCATATGCTAGAAAATTTATTTACAATGAATTACACACATCATCAATTATTGAAACCAGAATGAAACTGACATATATATATATTTTAAAAATTGTTTTGTCAAATAATTGTCATAAATCTCCTTGAATATGTATCGATTTATTCTTGCCAAAAGTTCAAAACAATTTTCAAATCTGTGAATTAAAAAATGATTCCATGATTTTCGAAAAGTATGTCCCTTGAGATTATCACAAGATTTGTTGGGTTTGGAATATCATCCAAAATTCTCGGGCAGCAAGCCCTCCCTTGAGATTATCACAAGATTCGGTGGGTTTGGAATATCATCCATA
>BMAW01015040.1:59721-80710 GCA_019974015.1 Nephila pilipes | reverse complement strand
AAAAAAAAAAAAAAAAAAAAAAAAAAAAAAACCGCTAATAACAGACTTTGTAGCAACAAAAAAAAAAAATTAATAACGAACGAAATTCTCCAATGGAATCAAAGCCGACAACTGTACTACACATATCTGACACATCTACTGATGATAACATTTTTGATCCAGTTCGTAATAAATGTGAACGCTTGTTATCAAGTAGCGATGTATAGATGTTTGTTAGTAGTTTTATTCCTAATTTCAATTTGAATTTTTATATGTTGTATGTACCTATAGATAGAATTTTCACTGCATTTTAATTTTAATTTTTTTTTTCTAGTAAAAAAAAAATGAATTGCTTTTGTTTCATAAATATGTAATATGAATTTCATTATTAATTTTTTTGCACGAATTTTTTGGGAAAATGTGTAGAGTTTTTTCATCTTATGCGATTTCTTAAAGTAATAGAACATATCCCCAAATTGGCTATATGTCGTATGTAATTTTTTACACAAATTTTTTTGCACGGTTTTCTGAGGAACGTATGTACCGTGAAAAATAGTTGGGTGTATGTATATGCTGGACCATTTGATCGGTGGTTTGCTTAATATTCCTGGCACTGGAAACTCTTTATGATTTGGTTTTATTAAGACCATGGTAGCCTTGTGGTCATGGCTTCGTATTTGTGGCCGGCGGTTTTCGATCCTTGGCCGCCAAAGACCCACCGTGTAGCTGGGGGCTGACGCACGTTAAATCTGTCGGGGCCCAAAGTCCTCCCGTTGGCGTGGTGTGGATGTTAGGAGAGGGGGGACAGCTCAGGTGTCGTCCTCATCACTTGACCGTGGTTCAAAATTACGAGGTTCGTCACCAATAGCCCTTGTGTTGCCTTTAGTGCGACGTTAATAAAAACTAAACTAAACTTGGTTTTATTAATGTCGCACACGAAGGATATTGGAGGACGGGTTTCGTAATTCTGAACCTCTGTCCAAGTGAAGAAGACGACACCTGAGCTGGTACCCCCTTTCCTAATTTTCACATTACGGCAACGGGTTGACTTTGAACCTTGACAGATTTAACATGCATTAGCCCCACCTACACTAAGGTTCTTTAGTGGCATCAAATTTGGAACCCACGACTCGACAAAAACCGTCAGCCGCAAATCCGCAACAATGACCACTAGGCTACCGCGGCCAAAGTTCTTCATGGAATGAATTCATAGGTATTAGGTATTTTGTGTTATATTTGGTTTTGACTCTCGTAATAGAAAAGGCAAAGAACTCGAAAGAAACGAGTTTGTGAAGATTATTTTAGATTTCATAAGAACGTTTGTTGATCGTATGTGGTTGTAAATATCAAAAAGAATCATCTATTTTTTGCGGTATAGGTGAAAACTGTTCTGACACTTTACTAAGAAAACGCGCTCTTCTGATATCCTTTCACTGCCTCTTCCTCTCAGCTACATAGCATTTTACAGGGATTAATTTCGAACTCTGCTGTGTAAAATGGAAATGATTGTGGCCATTGCTACTGATTTGGAGTTATGGGGAAAAGAAACTTAATTGAGCATTGCCTGGGGAGTTAACTCCCGCCGATTTAAACACTGCATGAAACTCGCGAAGTAGCAAAATTGGAAATTTTGTCATCTTCCAACGATTTGCTGCACCACTTTAGTAGATATAACACTCTCTCAATCCATAGGCCAACAATAACATTCGCTACGTAAAGTAATTCCTGGAAGAATTAAAGATTCCTCTGTCCCAGGTGCAATGTGAATATAAAGAGTTTTATATTTGCCCGAAATTATTTCATGCCGAGTTCATAAAGATCCTTTAAATCACCCGAATTCTTCAAACTCAGTTGAAACTTTAAGCACTCCTGAATATAACATTCCTAAAGAAACTAATAATACCACCAAAGAGGGAGAACTAAATAAAAAAAAAAAAAAAAAAAAAAAAAACCAGGTAACTCGTAAAAATACCAGAAAAAGGGCTGCGCCAATTAATCAAAATCAAGATAACTCAAAATTTAAAATTCAATCAAAAAGGCAAACCTGGTTATACTACAAAATAAACAACCCTCCTGCCAGCCAAATCAATATTAAAGAAGTTAATATTACTCTAGCTTTTATCCATTTACTACTTTAAATAGCGAGGAAAAACTTGTTGCTCTGTCTGAAAACACACACGACACTCACAAAATACCAGCCGTTTTGCTCAGAATCAAAATTTTTAACTATATCTCTCGAAAATTCTGAATGAAAATGTCTCAACAATCAAAAACAATCTATTGAGTGAGAAATATGAACTGTTTTTTTTTTTGTCTCCATCTTGACATTGGTTCTAGAACTTCAAACCATTTTACAACGTGTTTCTGTATTTCACTTGGTGAATGTGTGTGTATCATCAAATTTTCAATCGTTAATTTAACCAACTTCCCATCTAGCTTGAGCTCTGAAACTTTGGGAATCGTTCTTACTCACCTAACAATGCAATAATTAGACATTTGCGACAAGTTTTAACTAATATTTCAATAATTTTTTTTAATCAACTTTTCACCGTTTCAAAACATTGTTTTAAAAAACGTTGGTTTTTATCTCGAATTTTTAACTGGAGTCGTCCCCATCATTCGAAATATCCACCTTTGGTTTTACTTCTGTCCTTGGATTTATTTTTAGTAAATGTTCTTAATTATGCATGTTATAATCAAACTTTTAGGACATATCTTAGAAATGGAACTTCACTGAAAAGGCAGTCAGCATGAGAGAAAGCACTGCTTGTGATTATTTGGAATGCGTCACATAATATAAATGAATGAGTCCAATGCGTAATAAAATCGCAGATCAGGGTTACGTCTAATGTCGTTTCAAACTTATTAAGTAAAGTGATTGAAACTCATAAGAATAAAGTATTTGTACAAAATTCGAATTACCTCTGCTTACCCACTAAAATATATTACCACTTTTTTTAAGCTAAATTGATTTTATAAGTGATGTAGATGATTGAAATAACATTCTGCCATCCCTATTCACTTTTGGTTATCTAGATCGCACACTGCGTGTGTTGCGTCGTGATCTTTGAAAAAAGCAATCTCATTTTCATTACGCGTACATTGCACGAGGGGATAACATCAAGGTTTAATTATTGTTACGGAATAAATGAAATAACTGGTTAAAATTTATTCTACTAATGCAATTGTTCTTTGTGTATATAATGTTGTAAATTATAGCTATTCCTGATGAATTTCTTGGGTTACAGGAAAACATAGATGGAAATGAATCGGCCTAAGTTTTAATTATCATTCCTCGATATTGCAAAGTGTTGTTGAAATTACTAAAACAATAATTGAGAGAGAGAGAGAGAAACTCTTGACATAGTCACCATCCAGAGTTACACATTTTTCCCAACGTTTCTTCACCTTCTGAGAGAAGGTTGTCATTGAAGAACTCAGTAGATTAAGCTTAATTTTCTATATACTGTAGGTTACTCAATCTATGGCCTTTTGACGCCAAACCAATCAACAATAACAGCTTTGATTATCTTTACTAGCTTTTTCTCCTCATTCATTGCGAATTTTTCAACAATTTTTTCACATACTATTTTTTTTTTTTTAATTTCTTTTAATTTTCGTTTAATCTTCAAATTTTGTTCTTTCGTAATTCCACCCCTTTAGATCTTAAATATATTAAAATTGAATTAATGTCTTCAAAATAGTACAACTTTAATATCTGCTCATTAGTTTGTAAAACTCCAACACGGCAAATATGTTTGTAATGTCCCTTTTTAACGACAGCTCTACCAAGATGTTGAGATACCCTGAAGGGCCAATATACTCCTAAAACCCTGTCAAGTCAAGTCCTGTTAAGAAATATTTTTATTTATTTAACAATTTTTGTCAAAAATTTTAGTTCTATATAATGTTATGCTAAGTTGTTCTTCATTAAGATAAATTGAAAAAACATCGATTATCTTTAACAAGACTTGAAAGTGACAAAGCGTATCAAGTAATTAAAATGACGTATCTCATGAAAAGTTGCGTTTATAGGATAATATTTTCTGATAGTAAAATAAATGTAAATGTACATAAATTTAGGTAGCGGGATAGAAAGTTTATTAAAGTTTAATGAAGTAAATGCAACGGGTTTTTGGCAAAAGTTTTTGTGAATAAAAAATATTGTCAGGTGTGGAGACTGACCCATCAAGATGTGGATCTCTTTTTTATGTTATTTTTCCACAACATGGTGCGAGAGATTGAGTTTCAAATGGAATTTAAAAGTTATTGTGGTTCTACATTGCTTCAAATAAAGTATCTTTGGATTTTCAAAAGCTAAATTTGAAGGCCAATGATTCACCAAATAATTGTTTTTTTGCATAGTTTAACCCTAACCAATAAATGGAGAATTCTACCGCGTCTTAAACAGATATTTCTCTCTCGCACAGTTGAATTCACAAAAAGACAACCTTTCTAACACGAAAAGAAATCATTGAAAATTCTCATTACACCTGTCATTGCTTTTGCAAACAGGTTACAGTTTCGCATCAAAAAAGTTTCCAAAAGTCTATTTATCTGATTTTTTCATACTGAGAACAAATCTTAAAATATGTTTTTTTTCTGACGTTAACTCCCGTCAGGTGTCAAAAATGTCAAAACAATATTCTATGACCTTTCAGATTAATGTTTTTCTAGTTTCCTCATTTATAGAAACTTTTTAGTTGTTTTCTGTAAAAAACGATGCAAATGGTTATTGATAGAAATTGGAACATTGGCCTGCAAAAAGTTAAAGCTCCCATGAAGTTGTAGTGTAAAATGCCTTTAACGTGAGCAAAATTACGAACACAATTTTCGAGTTTATTTCCATTTTCTCCATCTTTCAACGACATAGTTCGGTGCCAAAAAAAATGATATATTTCACTAGAAAAAAGTTATCAGTCAGTTTTAATGAAAATATACAAAAAAGAAGAAACTATACAAATATATTAGTTTCTTTTTATGATTTGAGAGTTTAAGAATTAATAGAATTTTCTCGCTCCAACAGATCAAGAAATACATCTCAAATATATTTATTACCGTCCAATTTTATATATAAATAAAAGGATTTGATAATTTTCTCTTTCCTCGTATCATTATATTTCTCTGGGACAATCAGTGATGCTTTTTTGAGTGTTTAGAAAATGCTAGAGATGTTAAAAATTTATACATAAAGTCTTCAAATAATGCTCTTACATTTGGACGCATGACGTACATAAACTATTTTCAAGAAAAACTGTTTTTTGTTTTTGTTTTTTTTAAATTAGAGTCGGAAAGAATTCTTAAAAAACCAAAATTCGATGCAATTTCATTTCGATTGATGTTGCTTTGATTGACTGGAGGTTTTAATGAAAACTTCTTTTTCAATCCTTTTATTATTTTAATTATAAGTCAGAGATCAATGCACTTTTAAAAATTTCGAAATCCATGACTTTGGTTTAAACATTGAATGACTGATTGCTTCTTAACATTGCATTCAGAAAAAAAGCGAGAATTGTTGGCGACAGAGCTCTTAATTTGGAGCCTCGGTTAGGTAACGAGAAAGACACCTGAAAGAAACAACACTCTCCCCTCTCCATGCCACACATATAATAGTAAGATATTTGAGCCCCGAAGTACTTAATGTATATTAGCCCCACTAAACGGTGAGTCTTAAATGGCATCTGGACTCGAACCCACCACTAGGAGAAAATACCGCCGGTGACGAATCGGCGACCATGATCACTAGGCTACCGCCGCCACTGACGCAAAAGAAATTCACTCGTGCGAATCATGAAAATAACTCTTAAGAAAAATTACTCTTTATTTACGAAGCTTTTTAATTTGTGGCGTAATTTACACTTAGAGGATTAGTCTCCTCCAAATATGAAACATCATATTCCTATAAATAAATAGGTAGTGGCACAGAATATTAATTGTTCTTAAAGGTTCACCCCTCTTAAAACAATGCCTTTTTAATCAGCATTGAAAGCAACGAATGCGACGTACGAATTCGCAGTTGAATTGCTCGGCATTTGGTTATACATTTTTCATAAGAAAAAGTTACAGAAATCCAGATTGATAGGAAATGAAAATAATTCAAATTTATAAACTTGGTATTGTTTTAGGTTACCCTAAGACGAAGCTGGATTATTTACAGTAATATTTTTCGAATTCTTTTACTGTTTGAAAATTATCTTGGTCTATATAAAGAACATTTTATTCCTTCGAACATTCAAACACCACTTTCATCTTTGAGATAAAATAATCAAAAAAAGTTATTTAATAATTATAAAAAAGTTACTCTTTTTCCACACAATTTATAGCCACTGTTATTATATAATACGTCTAACTTTTTTATTCGTAAAGAACAATCCATAAATGAATATTAATTATCACATTTCGTCTGCTACGTAACGAATCATATGTTTCGAAAACCTGCTGTTCATCACCGACACACGCTCGTTCAAGCAGCGTCTTTTCAGCCAACACATTCGATCCATCTAAAAAGATTGACGCTTACATTGTTAGAGTGATATTTTGTAGATGGTTTTGAAGGAGAATAAGTGGTAGAAATTTGGATTAAATGGATATTGTCTACACACTCGATGGCGGAACGTAAAATTCTTTTATATACAAACAAATTTATATATTTTATATACAAATTAGGGAAAAGAAAAATATTTTCTTATGATCTTGGTTTATTTCAAAAATGAAAGGAAAACAAATATGAATAAGCTACATTGAAACGTATCACATTTTTTGTAAAAAAATTTTTTTGCATTCTCTCTTATATAAAAACTGAGGACAGATGAATCATTTATTCGTCCTCATTAACAAAACGGTCAGGTGAGTTAAAGAGAAAATATATTGTATGAAATAGTTTGCTTTGAATGGAGAGTATTCTGCAGCTACTGGCGAAGCCTGTATAAATTATTATTGGAACGAAGAGGGTAAGGAATGAAAATAGCTGCTCTGTAATTCCTCAATTAAAACGAGATAACTAGGAGGTAAATTTTATTTAAAAACAAGAAACTCTTGTTATGCATCGTAAGCTTTTTGTTTGTTACTTTCTTGAAACAAGGTTACAGCTCAGGATCTAGACATATACGTCATCGTTCGCGAAGCTCGTCATCAGAGACATTTAATGTGCAACAGCGTCTGTTATTTCACTTCACACCGCTCTTTTTTTTTTAAAAAAAAACTACTTCACAGCTCCTTATTCCGACTAGAATTTCCCTTTCCATGAAATTCACGCCTATATTAAGAAAATTAAAATGCAAGACAATTTTATATGCACTTCATTCAGCTTCGTCAATTTTTTTTTTTCTTCTTTCAGCACAATAAATGTGGCATTAATGGCAACTTTCTGTCAATATTTTGGGCAATAAAAAAACATTATTTAATTACTTAACTTATGCTAAAGTCACGAAAATACAGAAGAAAGAAAAAAATATAAACATCGACGAGAAAGGGATTAAATTAGTTCGACTTGCTAAAATATGTGATAAATTTTTGTACGAAGAGTAGCTCGAATCAGTAAGGAATATAACTGAAAATCTTTCAAAAAGAATTTTTGCATCCAAATTACTTTACACTCGAGATATATACTACATAACCATGCTAAAAAAGTTTTAATACAGATATCCAAATGGATATCCTAGATATTTTTTCTAAGTATTTTTGTCTCCCAGCTTAAGGGCGATTCGAAGAAGAATGTCATAAATAAAGTCGTTGTTCAAGTGAGAAGGACATCATATAATGTAAAACATGTCTTCCTTGATTCTAATCTATGCAGTCCCTTTCGCTTTGTGCTGGTTACGAAAGCTAAATTAATTAATAACCGAAAAGAGCCGCTTGTTTAGACTAAAATTCCTTCTCTCTTTTTACAATGAATTAAAATATTCAATAATATTTTCAAAATTTCATTAACATGAATATATGAACAATTAACTAACTTAATTCGGTACTTGTCTATTAAAGCGGCACCCGCTAAATTACGATTTCGGAAAATCGCCAAGCAGTAAGATTTATCACCATGTATGGTTGTAAACTCCTAAGGTTGTAGTCCTAAAGAAACAGCACTTCATCATTTTAGTAAAATATCGCTTTCCTGTTAACGTTACCGATTTCGTATTTTTTTTAAATACCTATTTTGTTGCCTTTGAAAATGTCGTTAACAATTTTCAATTTACAAAACAGCGAAATGGATGCTGGTTTTACACATTTCATGGTGAACCATAAGAACAATTTTGTAGATCCGTCAACGGGAGTTCACACGGTAAATGTTAAAAGAATGTGGTGTTCCACAAAGTGGCGTAACAAGAAACAGCATGGCACGGCTTGGCATCATTTAGAATCGTACCTTGCGTATATGAATTTATGTGGAAGAAATATGTAGCTAAAAAAAAAGTTTTCTATAAAATAGTGAACGCAATTTTGGAAATATGGCCTTTTATGTTTATTGATGTTCTAAATGTTATGTAAATATTAAACATCTAAATTGTTATAGTTCTTATTGGGATGAGATTTATCACTAAACATATAAAAGGTTATTAAATAAAAATATTAATTAAAAAAAGTTTTATATTATTTATTGGTGTGTTATTTGTTTTTCTACATTTCAATTTCGCGCTCCGCTTACTTGGAGACATTGACGTATTCTAAATTTGGCGGGAGCCCCTTTGATAGACAAGTGCCCTTAATTCCATTTTTTTAAAGATACTACTGCACATATTACGTATTTGGTAAGGCTTTTAGATTTCCTAAATGTGTATGAGGGTATAGAATCGATGCACAATATTTGGCATATGCGAAACAGTTTTGATAGTTGGTAAAGTTATCCGGTTGGAAATGTAAGTTTGATAGAATTTAAACGTATATTATAATAATATGCAGCAGAGTGATTATTTAGATTTTTTTTAAAATACAATTTTAAAGATAATTAATGTAGTGATTTTCACACATATGTTTTAAAACACTGTATTTAAATATTAACACCAAATTCTTTCTTAAAGCACTTTTTCCTTCATTATTATATACATGAAATTATTATTATGTTGGAAATTACTGCGTGTAGTTTATTTTTATTTTTGTTTTTCCTTTAAAAAAAATGATGTGGATCTTATAGTTACATCATATGATAGTAAAATAGAATTACTGGTTAAATTTTAATTTCAGATTTTTTAACGTGTTCCTTCTGGAATTTCTAAGCGAGGTAAGTTTTCTACGATTTTTTACTGTTTATATATTTTTTCTTCATGTTTTTTTAAAAAGACATTAGAACAGAGGTAAAAACAACACTTCCTATAGCATTAGGCGTTTTCAATTCCATCTCGGATGTCTTATGCATATTTTAATATTAGTTGAAATATACAAGCCCGTCTACATGATCAAATTGAATGAAATTATGTTGATGAAACATGCGTGAGAGCGATAATACTGATTACCATAATATACATATTAAACATTATCATAAAAAAAGTCTTGTTTGAAAAGTTTTCAAACATAATCGTATGTTTTTCACATTTTAACTGGGCCGCGGTAGCCTAACGGTCATGATAGCGGACGGCGGTTTTCATCGAGTCGCGGGTTCGAGCCTTCATGCCTTTACGACGTTTAACCGAGGCTGAAGCACATTTAAACTGTTGGGGCCCAAAGTCCTCTTGTTGGTGTGGATGGGGAAGTTTTGAGAGGAGGATGCCAGCTTATGTGTTGTTCTTGTCAGTTGACTAAGGTTCAAAATTAAGAGGTCCGTCGCCAATAGCTTTCGTGTTGCTTCTAGTACGACGTTCATAAAACCAAAACCGAAAAATACCACATTTTATAAATGCTTTTAATAATATCAGCCTCTATATAATATTTCAACATAAATCTAGGATAGTTGCACATTTCTAAAGGATCTTCGAACAAAGGAGTATATAAACATATAATTGTATCTAAACTTTCATAATTGGGCATAAAATCATTTGACGGTAAATTTCCATTGATTTAATTTTCGTTTCATAGACTTCATAGAGCTTGCAGAATTTCATAATAAAATTATTATTATTATAACATATATTACTTTTGGAAGTGTTAATAGGATTTTCCAGACCTTTACGTTCCTTAAAAATACAATACAAGATACGTTCAAAAAGTCTCTTCCTACAACTAAGGTTTTTTGGATTTCATTTCAAATGTGATAACATGTTCTAAAGATACGCGCTCATGAATAGATATCTATGAGCCCGTGTCCATGATTAAAATGAACAAAATTAAGTTAGTGAAGGACGCAGATAAGAGAATACTTACATCGATTACCGCAGTTTCAGTTTCTAAATTGAACAATAACATTAATAAAGAGTTTTGTGCCTTAAGATATGTTCTTATGAAATCTTATGTTATATTTATATAAAACATGGTTCCAGCAATTTCAAATTCGCTTTCTAATATTTCTAGATAAATAAAATATAGAAGAGTTAGACACAATTTTTTGTAAAGGAACTGTGATTTATCAAATATTCTGATTGTATAATTGAAAATTCCATATTTTTTTTATCTCATCATTGGGTAAATTAAGGGATTTCATAATAATAGGTTTGTTACAACATGTAACACTTTTAAGAATTGTTAGTTTTTATGTACGTGTATACACCCTGTTTGTATGTAATTAGAAAGATTTGATAACGATTTTCAAATAATTTCTCATTAATTCAATGAGATCTTGAACAATATATACTAAAGGGATAACTTCAATGATTTGATCCATTTAAATTCAGGCTACTGATCGATTATAATAAAGAAGGTTTTATTTTCTGAATACTTAGTTTATTTTATAACTGAAGAATAGGACAGAACATAATAACCCAAAGTTAAACATAATCCGTTTTCTTGCAAATTTTGTTACTTTGCGGCAGAGAGATGGTTGATTTCAGAGACTGCCTTTTTAAACTTCAACGATTCCTCAACTGAATATTATAAAATAAGGCGAACCAAAACTCAGTTATCGAAAGTTTTTCGTTAAAGATCTTCATTAAACCAATGGAAGGCGAAAGGAAGCCTAAAGTAACAAAAGGAGGCCTAAAGTAACAAAAATGCGCATAAATTTAGATAAAATGCGTCTCTTCGTGAGTGATGGTGTAAGTGGAAGTGATGCATTGAAAGGAAAAGTGTCGCTGGATGAATACTAAAATAACACAAACATCTTTGAACTTTCATTTGAATTTAAAGTTATTTAAAAAAAACGTATTACGAGAATACTGTTCCAGAAAATGTGGGAGAAATTCTTGGGGATAAGGTTCTATTTTCTTATATTTAATCCGCGAGCATTCAGAACAGGAACAATGCGCTTGTAAGCTGAAATTGTTTGGTATTGTATGTCGTATTCGACCCACCAAAAAATTATCGATATAAATTCCTATTGAAATATTAGAGAGAGAATATGTGTATAATTTATTTTAACCGGTATGATGCATCTTGAAGCCCGAAACAAAGCCGGCGCTAAAATAAACTTCCCAGCTTTCAGATTAAATGTGCCGATATCTACGAAGAATTTGTTGATTGTTTTTATCTACATCAGCTACTAGAATTTGAAGGTACTCCTTTTCAATGTCCTATGTGACTGCAATTTCCGGATGTTTCAACTCGAGCAGAATTTCAAAAATATCCCTTGGTAATTTTGGACTCCACCCCCTAAAATAGACTAAAACATGTATTTTTTTCAGCTTTTCAAGATGTATCAAGAACCCCCTCACCCCTTAATTTGGTGGACGTCATAATTGATTTATTGACAGCGTGGCGCGTTAAAGAATACTGTTTATCGGAAGTAAGTGAATTGTCACTAACTAAAGTCACGTGAATTACCAGTTCATTGTCATTGATACAGTATTCATATTGTTTTCTTTTAGAAATCTGGATTAATTTTAATTTTCTGTTATATTGCTAACAGGCGAAAAAAATTGCTCCGAGTTCTGAATTTGCTAGCTCTTTGTATGTTTTTCTTTTTAAATGGAAGTTTGACAACAAGACATCCATCTGAATTTACAGAGTTTGTATTTTGAAAGTATGTCTCAACAAACTGTTTTTCTACTGTTAACAATGCATCTTTCATACTGGATACTTTTTTTTTTCCAAAAGCCATTTTAATCCCGAATCTACATTTATTTTCTAAATATGCGTACCAGAAATGGTATTTGATATTGCGAGTTCGGATAATTTTCCAGAAAAATGTAAACCAAAAATTCAATTTTGTGTTATTAAATTATTTTAAGAGCAAGTAATTCGTTCCAGAAGTAAAAGGGAAAAAACTCATTAGAAACGAGAATTATTTTGATAACATTTGGAATAAAGAATTTTGGACGAGCTAGGCTTTCATGTTTTAAGTGCGAAAAGTAATTTTCATTTACTTTCAAATGACAGCGGAGTAATCAGTTTCTCTAATACGTAAGCTTTCACTAATAGTTTACCTCGGGGTCAAGTAATGAACGCAAATATATTTCTTAGCACCTCTTAGTTATTTCCATCTTAGAGCCTGGTGAACACTTCACTTGATGTCTCGCGTTTTTGTTTTTATATCCCAAAGCTTTAAGCATTCGCAGAAAGAAATATTGGTTCCCTCTTACAAATGACCCATAATCCTAACATATGTTAGATGTTCTGAAAGAAATCATTTTTAACATACGAACAAATAGTGGGCAATAAAGGAAAACAAGTGTGTTTAGAGGTTATTGCAGTCATAATCTTTTCGTTTTGACATTCAAACGAATGATGGACGTCGTCCATTGTCTTACCTTGAAAGGTTTTCGGGGATTAAAGTTGCGAAAAAGAAACATTTGAATAATGAATGGTGTTTAGAATTACAAATTAGAACTTACTTTTTCAATAATTTCACGCAGAATTTATTTATTTCTTTATTAATATTATTAATATTTTTACAAATCAAAACTTCGCACTGATAAGGGTAGTTCACTTCTTCTTACTGCAATTAACGTTAGTATTGTATTTTGGTAGTGTTATGTTACTCGCGTCATTAATGGTACTTCCAGACAGTCACCTTAATTATTTTGTGATACATTGCATTGCTACTGAACTGTTTTGTTGAAATAAAATATGGAAGGGATGATTAAGTAATGGAAACCACGAATCCAATAGTTGAAATAAAATCTGAACTTGTACTAATAATTTACATAATATTTATAAGGTTAATTTTGCTTAAGAAACTAAAAACGTTTAAATAATGCAAACAAGTTTTGGTGCGCTCAGACTGAGTTGACAAATATCAAAACGGGTTGTATCGGCTACCATAGGAAGAAAAAAAAAAAAAAAAAAAGGAAACGTGCGTCAATACATGTGAGAAAATTGGAAGTAGATGTTTGGATTGGAAATAGTGCTGATAGTTAGAAGTAAAATACTTGGCCAAGTATCGGAAACCTCAAGTTACAACTTTTCTCTCTTGACTGTAAATGTAAATTGCTTTAGCTACATTAACGAGTTAAGCATATCCTCGTCGAATTTGTTATTTTTGTTACACGTTCTTTCATGAAATATAAGACCTCGTCAAACATTTAATTAGCATCATCAATGATAAATGTATTTTTGTTCGCAAGCAATATTAATCATTTAGTAATATAGATATCGCCATAGAGCTTAGTGATTGATTCTCTTATTATGCTAGAAGAATTTCTTTAACACATCCAGATCTCATCACGTACTCCATCACTCACGGAACTTATTTTTGAGGATTGTTTCCAATTACTGTGCGGCCGTTTCAACTCACATTTCACATGTTGAAATCACTACCACAGATTTACATCGTGGCATGAACGTCTCCTCCCGCAGCTTATACTTATGTAAAGAAAATATAATTAACATCAAGTATCAATGTTAAATTTATGTTTAAAAATAATAGCGATGTCCTGAACGCATTGATGACATATGATATATCTATAGTTCATCTAACGGTAATGATAAATCCGTTAGTTTATTTTGTTAATTCGAGGCAAAAATAAATTTCGAATGGAGGAATATAAAATCTGATTTCAATTTAGCCTATCCATTTCTTTTTAATGTCTTTATGTATTAGAATATATGTAGAGATAATAAAGAATTTGTAGAGAACATTGAAACATTCTGATAAAATGTATGTTACCAGAATGCGTACTTTAGTCAAGAATATATTCAGAAGAAAGAAAGAATATTATCACTAACAAGTAATTAAATAAATATTTTCAAATTAATTCTAGATTCAATAATTATTCTTACGAATTGTAACAGGAATCAGTGATGATGACAATCGAAGTTGCTTAATTAAGAATCTTGAAAGCAATTAACATCTCACTGTATAGATGAAATACAGGAAACTGCCTAAAGTAGTTTTAGTATTACTACCCAAATGCAAAACTTTTAGTTATTTTCTATTTCTCATGTTTTGGTGACTTAGCTCATATAGACAGAAAAGAAATGTGAAATTCTTTGCCAAGTGACGAAATCTATGCCAAGTTACAACTTCTTTGCCGTGACAGTAACATGATGTAATTTTACATAAAGTTCTACTCAAAATTGTTTGTTTGCTCACTGTTGCTTTGCGTTGATGACATTCTAAACGTTGTTTGAGAATATCTCAGTTCTTTGATAACCGACGAGCGTTGTGTGTTTACACTACAGCCGAATCTTTTTCTTTCGTTTAACTAATTTGTTCGGAAATAATTTTATATTTTCTATAATTTGAATACAAGAAAAGAACTTTTTTTAAAGATATATTTTAATTTTATTCCTTACTTTTATCTCATTTTTAAAGACATTACTGTCTATCAAATATTCTTTAAAGCTTGTGATTTCTGAATATGCAGATATGTAAGGAATAATTGTACTTTTTGTAGCATATGCAAAGAAGTTTCAAAAGTTGCAAGAGTTTGGATGACAGAAACGTTAACGTGATAGAAGATAAACATAGGTAATAAGAATTTGCAGTCAAGTGATCATTCACTCATTCCCAAAATGTAACTTTAATAATAAGCAATAAAAAGTGATTATCATTTATTAAACTATGATAACCATAATTTTACGACTGTTTACAAAGGATATCTTGTACAACATTTCTTGAGTAATGTATATATACAGAAAGTAAATATTTTAGGCAACTTTATTTTAAATCAACTGCAATTCTATTTATGCATCTAAAACGTGATGTAATTTTTATAACTATGTAATTCTCACCAAAAAAGTTATACGCCGATAAGCTTATAAACAACAGTACCCTTATCCCAAAATTAATTAAAACTTACTGAGAGATCTTCAATATTACATTTAGTCCAATTAAATGTGTGAATATGGGAAACATTTGAGATTACTTATACTGATTACGAGACTTGGGCTTTCTTAATTAAGTATCATTACTAATAAGGTACTTGATAATTAAAAGGATAGTTGAAAATCGCTTCAGATGTTTCATGGTCCTTTGAACTGGAAATTTAGTGGAAAATAATCGAACCAAAACATGGATATGTTTTGAATCAAAACGTTCAATAAAAAAACGGGACAACATACAAGCTTCATTGACGAAAATATTGTGGAAAATTTTAGAGAATCTCAATGAAATCCAACTTAAATCTGTATTGGATAGATTGGTGGAAATTAAAAATAAATTCGTAGTTATCAAGCAAGCCTATTTTGATATCGAAAGTGGTGATGATTTTAATAAAGTAGAACCAATATTATCGAAAATCGATGAAAAAATTCAAGAATTTCAGGTAAGTTGGAAACTGTATCTTACAAATTTAATGTAACTACAAGAGTTGAAGAAAATAGTTTTGCGAACGATGTAAATAATGTTTGATTTTCTGAATTCCCCCTACCTCAATTTAATAATTGGAATGACTTTAAAATTCAAATTCAGAACTTATTTCAAAATACTCCAAAAATATTGGATTTTCAAAAGCTCTAGTATTTAAATTCTTCTCTCAAAGGTGCTGCAAAGGTAGTGCAGTCACCAAATGACAATTTCGGATCTTCGTTTACAGTACTTACGCTTGGGCATGAAATTACCAATTTTATTGTTGATAGTCACGTCCAAAGCATTATTAATTACAAATAGTTGATGAAAGAAACCCTACAGATCTTCGTCTGTTAACAGATACCTTATAGAAAACTATTCGTCCTTAAGAGTCATTAAAATTAGAACGCAATAACTGTGTCTATATTTGTTAAATAATTTAATTTGTGCGAAATGAGATTGCGAAACACATAGTCAGTTTCAATAAACTTTCAGAATTCGGCTGATTCTGAGTCAAAACATCCCTTCCTCTCGGCGCTGTTAGGAATGAAGAAAAAAAAAAAATTTCCCCTTTGGGAACACCAGGAATTCCGAATCCGCCACATGTGATTTTTTTTTCGTTACAAAGTTTTTCTCGTTACAAAGGGGAGAGAGTAAGAGCTGCTAATTTTTAGTCTGTAATCATTTACAAGAAATAAAGATCCCAATATTTGGCGCAATATCATATCACAATAATTTTTTCTGAATTAATGGTTTCCATTTTTACTTGAATAATTTATAAACATTCAAATGCTTATTTTAATTTTAGGAGTATTGTGAATTTTCAAAACGCACACATGACTGTTTTTAAGTAAATTTTAAAGTTAGAAAATATATTTTGTATTGTTTGATGTACAGCAATGCAGAAGTACAAAGAAAGTAATATTTGTATGATTGGCATGTTGACTAGAAATCATGTGTTAGAAAAAATTATTAGATACATAACTTTTCTTTGCTCCATTCGTAATTTTATTAGTCAACGCAAATTGCTTAAAGTAACTTATTCTGAAAAAAGAATGTATTGTATCCATTACTTAAGTATGAGATAGATTGATGAGGCCTATTTTGAAGCAAAGGACAAATCGTACTACAAAAAGGGTATCGAAAAGTTGGAGGGGCGCTATAATCAATGTATCACCCTTGAAGGGAATTATGTTGACAAAAAAATTAATTTTGCCAAAAAAATGTGTTTTACTATGGTAGGCCGGGGACTTTTCAATTGACCTGTTATGTTATTCATATAAAAACATTTATAATGAGTTAAGATTAACTTCATAATATTTATATACAAGCAAAAGACATGAGGAGCAGTTGTACATTACTCATGGATTATCGATTTATGGAGTACCCGGGCGAATGAATCTAACTTTAAATTTTCTTGATCATTGAGCTTAACTTTTCATTGGGTGTGTCACATAATCTCATAATATGATGCATATTATAACATGCCATGCATTTGGAAATTGATAAGGATTTCTACAAGTGTGTAATAAAGTCCTTTTGTACGTAAGCTGAAATATTTGATTACAGTTTTTTAAATATTTTCTAGAAACTGTACATATCATACATGTTTTCAATAGCGTATATTGATCACAGTTTTTTTTAGTGATTATCCGTATATAAATTAAAGCTATTGGTCTGTTATAAAAAAGGAAGGACATTTATATTACAGATCCTTACTTTACAGATGAGGGCTATTGGCTAAAGTCTTTGGAATTTCGGTCAAGTGAGGAGAAATGCACCTGAGAAATCAACCCTTTATCAAACTTCGACAGGAGGGCTTGGAACATCGGAAGATTTAGTGTACATCTGACTCACTGCACTGCACGTCTTTAATGGTCTCAAGACTTGAACCCAGATCTCTAAGAAAGCAAAGTCGAGCTCGAACCACTTGGCTACCGCGGCCACATGGAGTGGGAAATATGCATTAAAATGTCGCTCTCTTCACCTGACCGAGGATAACAATAAAATGAAGTCTGTCGAAAATGTAATTTTTGGCACAATTTCAGTTCTTATCATAGATGAGGAATCTCACTGTATATAATATTTTCTTTTGCCTGTAAGCAAGCCGCTAGAACATCTAATGTAAAGTGAGTGACGATGGCGGGGCAGTGTATGCTGGGAAGGCGAGAAGAGAGCTTTATACAGGTTAACAAGATGACTCTGGAATGCGTGAGCCAAAGGCTCTTTATCTCCATATCGTGGGTAAACTTTGAGCATGACTTTGGCGTTTTTTGCAGCCCAGAATTGCGTTTTATGTATTGAAAAATTAAAGTTGAGTAAAATTAAAGTAAATATTCATTAAAGATGTGAAAATGAAAAAAATTACAAAGTTAAAATTAAAATTAATGCTTGAGATTTAAAAGAATCTTGGAGTAAAATGCTTTCTAATTCAGTTTAGACGAAGAGCAGGTGTAAGAGTGAGGGTGACGTTACAGCCGACCAATGGGGTTGCTGCCATTCATGTGTGCTGGTTTGGTCGAAATGGTTTTAGTGGGTGGTGGTGGGTGGGAGAAAAAAGTGTTGTGATTGGTCTGTGAGATGAGAGGGGAAACTTTATAGTTAGTTCTCTTCGGCTCACTCTTGTTATTCCTAATATTGCTCTTAAATATCTTCCGGACAAGGCAATCACCAATCTGACTAAAATCATTAACAAGTGTCTCATGGCAAATTACTTCCCTAAAAAATGGAAAGAAGCTACAATTGTTATGATCCCAAAACCAAATCAAGATCATAAATTCACTCAAAATTACCGGCCAATCAGTCTTCTAAGCTCCACTGCAAAAATTTATGAAAAAATCTTACTAAATAGAATCAAAATCCATAGCAACATTGAAAACTGCATCCCCCCAGAACAGTGTGGATTTCGAGAGGGCCATTCTACTATCCACCAACTAACCAGAGTGACCAACATTATTAATGAAGGTTTCACCCATAATCTATTTACTATTGGCATTTTCTTGGATGTTAAAAGAGCATTCGACAGAATGTGGCACGATGGGTTGATTTATAAAATGATCAACTTCAAATTTCCTTTCTATCTTATCAATATCATCAACAGTTTTCTCCACGACAGATCATTCAATGTAAAAATTAAAAATAGTTATTCAAATAATGGAACAATGGCTGCTGGCTGCGCTCAAGGGTCGATTTTAAGTCCTTTTTTATATAATCTCTTCACCTCTGACTTTCCACACCATGCCAGTGTCAGTGTGTGTCTCTTTGCTGATGACTCTGCTGTGTTAGCTCAGGGGGCTAACTTAAAATATACCGTCAAAGCTCTCCAAAATTATCTCAACATCTTAGAACTTTGGTTAACGGACTGGAGGATAGCAATCAACGTTGATAAGACTCAAGCAATAATCTTCAAAAAGTATGGCACAATAAACCCCAACAATAATCTAAATCTTTTTGATGAAGAGAAACTGGGTCTCGGTAGTACGCTACCTTGGACTTCAGTTAGACTCGAAACTCACATATAAGCAGCATATCAAATTCCTGACTGAAAAATTTTGGAATAAAATTCATTTATGTATTTCACTCATAGGCAGAAACTCTCCTCTCTCATTAAATAATAAAGTCTTACTATACAAACAGATCCTTCGCCCAATCATCACCTACGCCTCCCCTGTTTGGGGTTCGGCCGCACAAACTCACATGAAAAAGGTTCAAATCATGCAAAACAAAATTCTCAGAATAATGACAAATTCCCCCTGGTATATAAGAAACAATGTAATCCACAATGATCTTCAAATTGAACCAATTGCTTCATATATCACTAAGCTCTCTCGAAATCTCTTCACCTCCATTCTCCATCACAATAATCCAAATATTAAGGCTCAAATTCTTTTTACCAACCCCCACTCCAAATTCAATTTCGCATATAAAACTACTAAATGGTCCCTCCCACTTAAACCCCCATAACTTTCTTCATTTTTCACAATTATTAGACCTTCAATATGCAAGATTTTGGTACATTTAACTTTGTTTAATATCCTCTAATCACACAGCGTTGATACTGCAAAGTGTCACTGGTACTCTTGATGTTTCTTTTTTTTTGTTAGTCCAATCGCCCTTAGGCGTCTTCTACATTGTTTCTTACGACCCACTATATCCATCAATTTGAGCAAAAGCGATGACTCGCTGACGCTCGTCAGTTTTTCTTATGTCTGTCTGACGTGGCGTTGTCTAGTGAAGTGAATAAATGTATGTTCTGTGTGGATTCGCCATTTTTTCCTGAGATTTGACCTCGAACCCTTCATTTTAGGACAATGAGTAATGTCGGGTAGAAATTATGGTCTTATTTGTGAAAACTCAAAAGCGGTGTTACTTAAATAAATTCAAGAGCCTTAAGAAATAAGTATTATAGTAATATCAATAATTTTTCTCAGAGGCTATAATTTCAGAAAGTGTAAAAACCATTTAAAGATTTTTGTTTTGCAACCGGAAATACTTATAATGAAATAAATTTTATGGTCAAGTGTTTTTGTAGTATTATCCACCGCTGTAATTTTTTATGGTAGTAATTATATAAGTATGCTTGTGAAGTGGTATAAGCGATCTTTTGGAAGTCCTTACTTCAAGAAAACAGTTTCGCGCTGTGAAAGCTATTGCATTTCAAAACTCTGAATTTTTAGTAGAATTACATTCATAAATATATACAGCGGTAAGTGTACAATTCCATCACGGAGAAAAAAAAAGAACATGAAAAGGTTCAACGTTTTCAAGAGATATTTGACGTGACATGTGATTGCTCATTGTTCAAGCTTCTCGTCACGCAACCCTTATGAGAACGAACCACAATTCCAGCAAAGAAATCTTATCGAAGTGAATGGAAGCAGAAGTGATTTTCAGTCTTTTGCTTCCCGCTATATAAGGAATCGGAACCACAGAGAGATGGAGATGAATCGCCCTCGGGAAGTTACTCGGTTCTCTTTTATTTCGGACTTTTTCCAATGATTTTTTTATTAAAACGTTTTTCTGAATTTCACTTGGTGTGTGTGTGTGTGTGTGAGTGTGTGTGTGTGTCATCAAATTTTCGATCGTTAATTTAACCAACTTCCCATCAAGCTAGAGCTTTGAAATTTTGAGAATCGTTCGTACTTGCCTAACAATGCAATATTTAGACGTTTGCGACAAGTTTTAACTCATATTTTCTTTAATAATGCAGTTTAGCCCAAACACTTGGCGCGATTTCAAAAATTGGCACCAAACTTGGCGATT
>BMAW01015040.1:0-59621 GCA_019974015.1 Nephila pilipes | reverse complement strand
TTTTTTTTTTTTTTTTTTTTTTTTTTTGGCTGAGCGTTAAATCAGTGAAACTGAACAGGGTAGCCACATTTGGCAAAATACTGCCAAATAATTCTTGTCGCCAAGGGTAAACCTTTTCTGAATTCTGGTTCCCATTTTTTTTAATAGAATGACTTACAAACTTTCAAATGCATGTTTTGATTTTATGAGTATTATGAATTTCTTAATATGCTCACAAATGTATCTTTTTAAGTAAATTTTAAAGTTAAAAATAACTAACAGTTTTAACTAATATTTCAATAATTTTCTTTAATATACTTTGCTACCATATAAAAACGTTATTTTTAAAAACGTTGGTTTTTATATCGAATTATTATCAGCTGTCAAGTCACCGACTTATGTTTTCCTCCATTTAAACTGGTTTCAAAATTTCTTAATAAACTTTTATATCTTGTTAGAATGTTTTATATATCTTCTTGTGAAAAATTTAAATACCTTCTCATTCGGAGTGCATCGGGTTGCAACCCACATAGTTTAATTAGAAATCAAACGAAACAAAATGGCTAAGTAAATGTAGGCTTAATATTCATTTTAAACTATAAGTAATATCATTAATTATCAGAAATCATATTTATGTCGGAAACTACTCGTACAATTTCGATTTGATGGAAGAGGTGAAGCGATTTCGATGCTTTTCTAGACACTACTTTACGTTGTGAAAGTTATACTTTAACCTTATTGTTTTTATAAATAAATACATAGATGATCAACACGCAAATTATTGAAAATAATTCTTTTCGACATTTTTCTGACCATTTTTTTTGTAAATTAGTGTGGCAAATACTCATGTTTAAAGTGCATCAACCCCACCTAGGGACATGGGGTGGGATTTTTCTCCCCCGGGAGAATCTTCTCCCATTTCAAAATTAATTTCAAATTTCATGGTATATTTTTAAAGGAAAAGAAGGTTTATGTGGCGTAAGGAATTTCGAATATTATTTTTTTCCTAAAAAATAAAAAAATAAAAAAAAAAGGAATCCATTAATAAAAAGTTTTTTTTTTTAAGACTTTCAACATACAAAACCATCGTTTTGAACTCTAAATTACAAAGAAAACTGCCAACACTTATGAAAAAATAACAAACGTGTTTATTAATTTAAATAATTGTAAATAATACTTTAATAAAATTGTATATGTTGTAACTATATTTTGAAGACCATTTTCACTGAATAGAATGTGATAATCTAGCAACATTTAGAGATAGCATTTTCGCTACCGTGTGTCCAGAAGAAAAGGAGGAAAAAAATAAAAACGTGTTTAGGGCAAGCGTGTCGAATTCGTGGATAATCTTTACAGCTCGGCCGACATAACATCTTACAACAAAAACTTTACTAAAAAGATCGTAATTTATTTTTTTTAAATTTACGAAATAATTGATTCTCAACAACTGAGCTGCAATATCCCCCAATGAACTATTGCTAAACTTGTTTAATGTACTTATGCGATTTTTAGAGAACCATTGCGATCTTTACTTAGGAGCGGGATTCATGATCCCGAGGCATCTGAGTAAATACTTTTTCTTTCCCACGGTGTTTGCTGTCTGTGGTTAACACAGGTGACCCAACACCGTTATTCTCTAGCGATCCTTCTGTATTTTCCGCCCTCCTTCGTGTCAATCATTTCTTCACACCCCTTCCTCTATTCAAACACCTAGATGACAGTTACACTGCGTTTGGCGCAGGATAGCCATACCTGTCTCCGTTAAGCTCCCCGTTCACTCACTCACTACCATTTTAGCACTGAATATTTTATGAGGGGGGGTGCATTATCGTGAAATATCTACCACGTCATTACTTTTCTGCTTTCCTAGAGGACCCAGACACATAATATTACGCTTTCAGAGAACAAGAAGAAAAAAATTCTTCTTGTTACGCTTGTTAATATCATCAGTTATTGTGGATCCCATAAATTACAATGGGAAAATATGTTGAATTTTATTTAATTTTTTCATATGATTTTGTATTAAAGTATTACTTGTCTATATTAGACCCTTGCATTCTCTATAACCATTTCGATCCATGGGGCAGTAAAACAAGATGAAATAGTTATGACGAACATCGGTATATCCGAGGAAAGTGGGACTCGGAGTATTTCTGTTGGGACATAAAAAGATAAAATTATTTGCTGGAATATGTAATAATACTTTTAATGTATCAAAGTTACAAGTCTGCATAAACAACATTAGCACTATCATACGGATCGCGAGGAATACCCTATTACATTCATTGAATGGGAAGATAATTAAGTAAATACGCATTACCACAACAATTGCATATAATACGGTCCTCGCGAATTTTACTTGTTAGATTTTTGATTGTTTATTAATGATGCACTGAAGCACATCACGAGGGCTATGAACGAGACGGACCTCGTAATCTGCAACCTCGGTCAAGAGAAGAGAACGATTCCCGAGATGGCACCTTCCTCTCCGAACTACGCCCGAGGGAGGACTTGCAGTCCCAAACGATTAAACGTGCATCAGACCTGCTATACTGCCGGTCTTTAATGGCAACAGGATTCGGACCCACGACTCGATGGAAACGGCGCCTGCTTCACGTTCAAGACCATGACAACTAAACAAACTACGACCACCTTCACAATTTCAGTTTACAATAAATGGAATCGTTTTGCCTACTGTCCCTTATATCCTATACGTGAGAATATTGTTAAGTAATTACTACCACCTTTTCACGAAAATAGTTTCTCATATATTCCTTTAAAGGTAGAAGTACTGTGTGTCGTGTAATTTTATCGGAATTTGTTCGATATTTAACTCATTGGCTCAAATGATTAAAATGAGCTAATAGTAACTTAAATAAAGATAGTTTAAGTAATTGCAAAGTATACCGAAAGTAATTTAAATAATTACAATCGTATCTCGTAAGTCCATTGCTTTGTCAGTACGCTCTTTGATTGGTTAAATGATAATTAGCGACGCACATGAAAGCCACAACTAGTGGCAACGGACCTTATAATTTGAATAGTAGTTGTTTTAGAAAAAAATCAATTCTTATGAGTTCGCTTAAAGTATATTGTTCATGCATAGCCTTACGTACTTATTGATACCGAAATCAATGAAAAGTTATTCATTTTTGTACATCTTTACGTTTTTCATATTTCGTTATCTCAGGGTCTTTTTTTTGACAATGTTTAATATTCGACTGTATCAATTGGAGCATTTATTGCATCCCCCCCAAATATTAAATCGGTCTAAATATGCTTATCATAATTTCTTTATCCTATGCTTCAGAACTGGAAAGGAATTTTATTAATTTTAATCCTTTCTCATATACTCTCAATCTTCTTCGCTTAACCAATGAGCCCGTATAGATTAGTGCTCAATATCTAGTAGTTCATTATCTTTAGCACATAGTACGCCTCCTCTTTCGAGAATTTTACTACCGGCAATTATTGAAAAATTTTCATATATTTTATATATGTAATTCTTTAAAGTATTTGTGATGTATCTTCATAAGTTCATCAATTTTTTGCATTACAATATTGCAATAGAGCAGTAATTAATTATTTTCGAGCAACATAAATATTATAAGAAATAGAGTAAGTTTTCTAGTTTTTACTCTCTTTTGGTTCATAAAAATGGTGCTTGATATTTGAATTATTAGGAATTTTACAGCAATTTTAATTCGCAGTTTTTATTCCTTACACTTACTATGAAGGCTGTGGTAGCCTAGTGGTGACAACCATTAATCTGTCCAGGCTCCAAGTCCTCCCGTTATCATCATGTGAAAGTTTAGAAAAGGAAGTATCGGCTCAGGCTGTCCTCGTCACTAGACCGATTCTCGGAAATTGGAGGTCCGTCGCCAGTAGCCCTCGTTCTCAGGACGTCGTTAAAAAACAATAAATCAAAAAAAAAAATTGAACTTACTATTCAACAATCCTTAAAAGTTTGACAGAAATTGTCTGTGCAAATGAGCACCCTCAGTAGCTGGAACATACATGAAGTCGTTCCGTATGTAAAATATATACGTAGGTGATTTTAAGAACAAATGGTTTTACGAGGCAAACAATTCTTTTTTAATCAAAACGGTCAGATATGGCAAATAGCATCCCGATTACGTCTTGTTATCAAAACAAGAAAGAAATTACATTTAGAACTTTTGATTGCATACGAGAGGATACTTAAAATTTCATGAAACTCTGTTGTCGTATGCAGAGCTCTCGCAACGCGCATTTCTGCTACTAGGGGTGTGTCGTGCGATAATTTGTAAGTTTTTTTTTCCTGTAGCGTCAGTTGGAAAGGTTTTATTTAATCTCAGTGAATTTGTTTGCAGCATCGTTTTCGCTCTCTCCCCATATTTTAAGATGATGGATTTAAGTAAAGTACGCACAGTTATGAAAATGGAAAAACTCCACAAAAGGTATTGGGATGTTGAAAACAGCTTACAAGTGTGACTCTTTGGGAAGAATTGACTTGCTCATTTCTCATTTCTAAAATGGCGATAAATCGATTGAGACAAATCTCATTTGGGACATCCGTCAACTGCTTGCACAGACGAAATGGTCGGGAGAATTGGTGAACATGACCTTGAAAACCAACAGTGGACCGTTGAACGTATGGCGGAGCTGACTGCATTGACTTGGAGATCATCTAGGTGAATTTTACTTGAAAATTTGGAAATGAGAAAATCACCGCCAAATGTATGCCTCTTTTTGATTGACCATCAAAAACACCCTTATCAAACAGCCAGTTTTTAACCAAAAATGGCAGCTTGCATAGCGCCATGTGACTTCCTGTTTCCTGAAGTCTAACAGGAAAGAAACATACTTTTCCAAACAAAGACAAAGAAGTTTTCAAGAAAAAAAAAGTGGAATGAGCTGTCAACCATCATTGCTTGTAAGTGTCGAAAATATTTCTAATAGAATCGTACTGGAGAAACATGTTAAGTATAATGGAAGGTATTTTGTAGGTGATAAGAATGTTTTGTAAAGAAAAACGAAATGCGTAGGTGTTTAAAGTAAACTATCACTCGTATATTTGTTATAAGAGGCCTTGAAATAAACTAATTATTAAAAAATTGTACAATTGGTTACAGAAACGCTTAGGTTATAGAAAATCACCTAAGAAACGTAGATATATCTGGATGTTCTTCTTGCTATTTAACTACTAAATGCCGAAAAACTTGTGAAACTTTTTAAATTATGTTCTATTTTATTATAAAATAATAATCATCGAAGTATAATGATTCATTCATGTAAGTTAATCCATGAGTTCTTATACAGCGATGTGCGAAGATTTGAAGGCCGAAGTATGTAATCGAAATTCCTGTTTGTTTACCTCATCCTTTTTCAGAATGACGTGCATCTTCACCAGAGAAATTAACTCAACAGAGTAATTAAATCCTTTTATCGGTCAAATGTATCCCATATCAGAGTGACTATTTGTTTCTTACAGAAGCACCAATAAAAGAGAAAAAAAGGCATTTTTGAATGTAATTACATTAACTGTACATTAATTTTAATATATTAATGCATCTTTCTCTCGAAACTTCATATCACGATCATGGAAGACATTGGAACCTCGGAAAGTTCTAACATGTATCATCCGCGCTACATGTGATTGTTTAGTAGCAGAAGGATCCGAAGCACCTATTTGAAGGGAACAAATCCTTCCGCGATTCCGACCTTGACCAGTAGGTGGCCACATGAAATGATCCGGATGAAGATAGCTTTGATTTTTCCCGTAAGAAAACTGCTATTGTAATCTGAAGAGTTCACACAATGATTAATTATTTTGTTTGGCTCAATTTGTCAGTATTCACTTAAAGACTCATTTTTGTGGCTCACTTTATCAGAATGTTTCCCTTTGCAACTCATTTCCTTGGCTAAGTTTATCATTCAAATATGATTCCTTTAGCAAATTGAATCGCTTCGGTCATCCTTTGTGGAAAAAAAAAATCCAGGGAATAAACCGTATGAAATACTAATTTTTCCAGATATTCACGTTGAATCACTTATTCCACTAAAGACCCCAATGAAGCGGGGCTGATGCATGTTAAATCTATCAAGGCTGCAATTCCCCTACTTGGAGGGCTATGGAAGTTTAGAGAGGGAAGGTTCCATTCAGGCCTAATAATTTTAAGCCCTTGACTGAGGTTCCAAATTACGAGAAATAAAAGGGAATTGTTGAACATCAAAACTTGTTGTGCCTGATAGTTTACAAGACTCGCAGTAACTATTGAATTGAAAAAGTAAATTCCTCTACTGGCGCTATCCTCTTTCGAAATTTGTTTTTTACTGACGGGATCTGCAGCCCCTTATATAGCTCTGGAAAAAAGATGGAAATGGTTTTAGGGATGCGTAATCTTTTTTGTAGACAAATGAACCAATTACCTATAAAATAAAAAAAGAAAGAAATTAAGATTTCAATTCGTATATTTTACGGTGAACTCATTTGTTTAAAAATAAAACTATTTTTACTGTGTAATGTTATTTAAAAACTTTTCAGCATCCATCAACTTAATGCAACCGAGCTTCCATTAAAAACAAGAAGTTTAATGTGTATTCTATTCTAAATTATCACAATAAAAAGATACAATGAAGTATATTCATCCAAACCTTTGAATAGGTATCATATTTCAATGTATCACAAATTAATGTTAATATCTAGGTTTAAATTAATAATTAGTTTTCGATATGTAGTAAGGCCTATTATACTGACAAATCAGAAGTACATAATGTATTCCAATGAAAATTGTCTGCTTGTAAAATTGAATTTTTTCAGTAGTTGAATTCGGTACTTCATTTCTTCGCAGCCTGTAATAATTCCAGAAGAGTAATAGTTTGCAGAAATAAATAATTTTTTCAGCAGGATCTACAAAGATAGTTCCAATTAGAAAGTATAAATTGACAAATTTTGTACTAAATATATTTTTTTCCTTTCTCACTGTAAGGAAATTTAAAAGAAAAGTTTACTAAGAATCTTTAGTCCGTCGGAGTAAAATTAATTAAAGAAGGAAAACATTTTCAGGGAAAAGCCTACTATTTTTTATGATCTCTCTATGTATAATATATTTATAGAAAATGCATTTTTGAAACAGATTGAAAATGGAATCTCAGTATAAAAAGTGCCTGAAGAGGATAATATCGTTTCGACTTTGGTCTTCTACTCTAAATTCTTATATTCCTTGCTTCATCATATAATTCCACGTTCCTTTAGATTTCAAGAGCTTCTTCCATTTCAAATTTAAAATAATTTTATAGTGTATGAAATTTTCTTTCTTTATTTTAGAAATTTGTGATTCACTTATCAGAAATCATAGAATTTTTTAGCCAGTTAGAAATAAATAAAAAAAAAGAATCAACGCAACTATAATACAGGATTTGTAACTGCATAAATGTATCTTTTTCACGAGTGTTAGGAATTTGTAGAATTTCATGGTTCTGACTTGATAAATGACCATCTATAGTACATTTGAAAAGTATATAAAATATGAATGCAGACACATTGTATATTAAAAATTTTCCTATTACTAATGGTTACCTAAAAACACATGAAGATAGACGTTTAAAGAAAATTATTGTGGTATTCCTAAAATTCTGTTGTCTATATTTTTCAGTTTTGTGTCTAAATATATTCTGCTTCATATTTATAATCTTAATTTAAATGAAATTTAATTATGTTGGATAATAAATATAAATTTAATTTATTTTCATAAAGCTTATTGTAATTGAAATTATGTAGATCATCAAAGATGGTATCAAAGTTTCAATTTTTATTTTGTAGGCTAAACTCTGAAGAAAAGAATTCTTTTATAATAAGCACTTCCGAATTTAAAGTCTTTTAAATGGTAAATGACATTTTCTTTAGTTTCAAAAATAGTATTGATATAAATTATTTACATAGTGAAAGTTACTGTGTTTTAATCGGCAAAACAAAAATAAAAAGAGCCAAAGCAGCTTCAGTGAATGAATTTTAATTCAGCAAATGCTTAAAATTCATGATTTTTTTTTTAAAAAAACTAATGGACTAGTATAAATTCAATCCGAACATGACTAGCAAATCAAAAAAGAAGAAACTTCAAAGAAAACCGCAATTGGATGCAGATTTATTTTATATAAAAACTTTTGTAGTTCCAAGTGGTTACCTAAATACATTTGAAGATACGTGTTGAAAAGAGAAGTGTGGTTTAGTAATTTATGCATTCCGAAAACTTCTTTTCTTCGCATTACTTTATATCTTTATAGTTAGAATTTGATGAAGGATCAAAATAAACTTCTTCGGAAATATTTGCTCTATACATTTCGTAATAACAGAAAAACATTTAAACTCTTCCAGAGTTAATCGGATGACTTAGAATGACAGCTTAGTGTATTTTGTGAGGTACTTTTAAGATAGAACGGGAGGTCCGATTTGTTTTCAGTGATGTATGTAGATTTCAAAAGTTTAATAAATATTTAAAATATTCTGAGGCATTCAAAAAATTTGAGGTAGATTTATTTTAAATAATTCTTCTTACAATTTAGCTATAATGATTATACATAGAACAGGGTTAAAATTCTGATTGACGATTTTTTTTCTCTTTTGATTTAATAACTCTTCAGTTACAAATCTGACTATTTCGAAAGTGTTAAATAAGGAGTATACAAATATAAAATAATGATTTTTCAGGTAATGTTTCAACCAACAAAACGCGGCATAAAAAAGGTGTGGTCACGGCAGACTAGGTGTCATGGTCTCGAACTCGCGAAGGCTTTGTTTCTTCGAGTCGTGAGATCGAATCCTTATTCCCACTGGTCCTACAGTGTAGCGAAGCGATGAATTTTAACTATGTGGATGCCCCCCTTCCTCCCTTTCACGTGGTGGGAAATTTCGGAGAGGAAGGTACCAGCACAAGTGCCGTCCTCGTCATATGACCGAGGCTGAAAATAATGAGGTCTGTCGCCAATAGCTCCCGAGTTGCTTGTATGCGCGACATTAATAAGCAAATAAACAATGCATGCATTGAATGAAAATATGTACCTCATTAAACATATATTATTTATTTTTACTTGGCTGTCGAAATTATTATTTTGTACTCGAAAGTTACAATTGCTGTGCTGTTAAATAACTGTTTTTGTTGTTTCTAGATGCATTTAATTTCGTGCGAGAAGTTGGTGCACGAACAACTGAATAGAAAAAGATGACGATCTGTTGGAGAAGGAGGTTTGAAGCATCGATGGGGCAATACATGCGGCAGTGGAATTAAACACTTCTACCACCTCTTTAAGACGACAGAGTAACAAAAGACTTCCCAAATTTAGCCCCATGACGAGGTGAAAGCTTCGATGAAATCCTGATGTCGACAGCAGCCACTAGAATTTTTTTTTTCTACGGACTTACCTGCCTAATCACATTGGAAGAGCAGGAAACCCATACCCAAAACTGCATGTTCGTTGCGTGGAATGCATATGTAGATTTTAGGTACAACATGAATGGTACAGAATTCGAGAGGAAAAAATAAAGCCTTGATTTTGGAAAAAAAATGCTTTTCAATTAAGCTTCGTTCACAAAAATTTTGAGAATATATGTCAATTTATTTGATGGAAAGGGAAAGAAGACTACTTTGTACTAGATTTAGGTCTTTTCAGTTTGGAAACCTTAGATTATATAAATTCGTATGAGTTTATATTCAACGAAAAGTATTTTAGAGATTTATTTTTCAAGGAATCACTTTAAAGAAAAGACAGATATCCAGATTCAAAGCAAAATAATTAGTTAAAAAGATTAATTCTGTTATACTTATGATCATTTCACGATAATCCAAGCATATGAAAAATTTTATTTTTCAATGATTTTTCAGATTTTTTTACATGGTATGCTGCAGTGTTTTTAATTAGCGGGTTTTTTAAGTTCCTCAGTTGATAAGGAACATGTGTTATAGGCATACTGCGATAAAATTATGCGATGTAATCATTGTCGAGTGTCCAATGTTCCGTAGGTGGCGGAAATTATTTCCTGCCAACAAATAATTTTATAAAATTAAATGCCCGAACAGTCGTATTTAATCATGGATTTTATTAATCTTAATTTTTAGATCCATAAGCACATATAAGCTTATTATAACCTATTTTCGAATATTTTCCTCCCCTATAAAAATTCAGTAAAACGATTCGCTTAAGTTAACACACATAATTAACTGAGCTCTACATAATTTGGTTTCTCTATAAATATTTTTTCCGTATATTTTACGTAAAGGCCCGAGAACATAAAAGAGATTTAAGCTCTGAATTTGGCTCAAGTACAATGAGAACTGGCTCATCACAATTTAGTACCTGAAATGAATCAATCCCATTTGAGAAACAATAATCGTCAATGAAAAATTTACTTTTCATAAATTACTTCGAAGCGGCACTTTAATAGAGAATTAATAGTAGATGTATGTAGTAAATGATAGTACTTTATATAAGCTAACCTTTTAAAAAATTCTAGTTCCTTCATTTGGAATTTATCAAAGCGCTAAACATTTCTTTTGTTAATTTAACATTTAAAATACAACGTAAGTTCCAATAATATTAATCATTTTGTTTTAAAACGTATGTACTACCGATATTTTTATCCATATAGAGCCCGAAACGTAGCTCGATTATTCAAACAAAGCTTTTTATTTAAAGAAATTTTATTCTGGCTTAACTATAAGGGTTCAGAGAGAAGAAATCTCTGTAATTTTTTGATATTGTACACGACAACACTTTTTTCTGTAGTGAGGTGTGTATTTAGTTTAATATTCCGCAAACATAATTAAAAAATTGTAAAAAAATTGAAACTGGCTAGGCTAATTCATCGAAATACGTGCTACCGTTTCTTATTTTTTCGTGTTAAGTTCTCAAAAAGTAGAATAATTCAAAACGAATTTTAATTAGCTTTCAGTATGCGTAAATCAGAGCCCTAGGCTGCAGACAGCAATTACTATCAAAAAAAGTAAATACCTTTTTACAGTACAAAAACGCTGACAACGTTTATTGCAAAATCATTAAGAACAGATCATTCTGCCATAAAAATAAATTAAGTTAAATATTTAAATAAGAGAAAAAGACAAATTTCATTAGAAAATTCTTTTCGAATACTAAAATAAAAGCAGAATGTAAAATTTTTAAAATTAGACATATCTTAGCAATGTAAGTGTACTTTTAGCAAACTAAATATCATTATTATAATCGCAATGTTTTATAATGTCTATCTTTTGAACCTAACACCATGCATTCTTTATTTTATGCTCAAGACTTCTTGTTGCGCTAATTTCTCGAAGCAACATGTTTGCAGGTGTCAATAATTGTTATTCGCGTTTGCTCATGACATCCCCAAACAAAAACTAGCTTTCCTGGTAGCATTTTTTTTATTGCGTATTTGATTTTTTTCACGTAACCCTTGAAATGACTTCACGGAGCGTCAGAAACCCGCTCACTGCGTTTCGAGAAAAAATAGTCTAGTTGCCTCGTGTTGTCTCCAATGTGATGTTATAGGAAAGCACACCTCCTACAAAGTGAAGTGGAATCTCAGTGAAGTGGTACGACAATTAACTTATCTATTGTCTATATGTGAGTCGAAATTACGATATTAATTATTAAGATACTAATAGCATATTATGTTCCGATGTTAATACAGCACAAACCTAAAAAATAAATTTTACAATTTTCTTTTTCAGTTTTTATTCCATTGAATCGAATTTTTATTATATTATTACATAGTGTAATGTTCAATATATTTCTAAAAGATGAGTATGAAATACAAATTCAAAGTACAGCACTTTTTACGTAGGAAGTAATATAAAGTACAGATTTATCGCTTTTCAGTGTGTTATATAGCACTTAACTCATCCTTTTTTAAAGAAAGGAATCTTTTCTAATATTACGTGTTTAGAGAAATAGTTTTAATCTCTAATACTTAATTAATACAACCTCTGACAATAAAGTTCGGTGATTAGTCCTATAACATTAACGTAGATGAAATATTAATGAAAGTTACCTTACTGTCCTTCAAAATAGTCACCTCCCATGACAATGCGCCGCTGAGATCTCCTATACATGTACTGAAAACTTTGCAAGAAGTCTTCTTTTGCGATGGAGTTCAAAAGCCTCGTCACGTTTCATATCACGTTTGACGAGCATCGTTGTTGCTTTCGTTTGATGATTTTTCTGCTCTGACCTTTTCCCGACGAGATGATTCAGGAGAACACCATTCCATGCTTTGCCGTTTCATTTCGGGTCGTACCCGAGACACCAGGACTCATCCTCAGTGACAACACAGCTCAGGAAATTTGGTGTCGCATCCACCGTTTCGACAAAATCCTGTGAAGGCTCTAAACGTGCCTGCTTCTGATCTTCAGTCAAATGATGTGGCCCTTTTCTCATCCCTAAATTTTGGCTAACGCTTTGTCGCACGGATTCATGGTTAACCTGCAGTTCATCAGCTATCATGCACTCAGTTAATCGACGATCTTTCGTGAGTAATTTCTTCACTTTCTCATTGTTTTCGTCACTGACGAAGGTTGCCGGTCTTCCTCTACAGGGTTTGTCAGAAAAACTTTCCCGGCCTTCTCTGAAACAGGCAAAACACTCATACACTCACTTCATTGACAGTGCTTGAACTTCATAAACACGTAACAGCATCGCATGAGTTTCTTTCGATGTCTTGTCAAGCTTAAACCAAAGCTTTAAATTGACCTTTTGTTCGCTCATTTTCCTGTTCTCAGTTAAGAACACTAAACAAGCACTTTGTAAAACAAGTCTTACACGGAACACAAACGATGCTCAACGAAACAACGGTGGGGGCAAATGGTCAATACCTGTCGCTCCCCAGGTTCGGCGTTTTGTTTCGCCAGTGTTGCCAGATCGGCCGTTCTGACTTTATTCACCGAACTTTATTGTCAGAGGTTGTACATATACATTTCAAAGTACTTTCTTTTGAATTATGCGAATCTATCATAGGTGTAAAATATACACTGAAAAAATCAATGATTCCAAACCTGAGCATCAAAGAAATGTTCATCGCATATCAATCAGCAGATGAACAAATGTCAGTATGATGTATTGTTGGAATATCCCTAAAGGAGTGTAAAAATTTACGAAAATAAATGGCATAAGTTCTCTCTTAACATTTTTATCTAAGAGATAATTATAAAGTGCTTGAATAAAAATATTTTAAAACATTAGAAATAAACAGTTAATCGTCGTGATATTTTTTTTGATTACACTTAGCTTCCTTTAGGAGAGGCTAATTGTATAATAAATTAATGTTCGCCGTCAGAAAAGTAGCACATTTTTGTACGTTGGACAATTTTCAATTTGTTTAACTCTCAAAGCCTCTTCCCCCCCCCCTTCTTTCTTAAATCGGAGCATATGATGTGATTGTTTATTAATGACGCACTGAGAAGTAACATGGGAGAGTAATACGGATACTCCTCCTTATTCATCAGATCTTGAGCCATGCTACTCCTATTTCTTTCCTAAGATAAAATCTGCATTAAAAGGAATAAGATTTGAGTTCAATGAAGCTGTGAAAGAAAAAAAAATGGTACTCGTCCTGAAGGAGCTTAGAGAAGATTAGTTTAGTTTTTATTAACGTCGCACTAGAAGCAACACGAGGGCTATTAGCGACGGACCTCGTAATTTCAAGCTTCAGTCAAGGGGCGAGGACGACATTTGACCTGGTACTTGCCTCTCCAAACTGCCACTCCAAGCCAGGGGAAGACTTGGGACCTCAACAGATTTAATGTGCATCAGCCCCGGCACACATCGAATCTTTGGGTGGCATCAGGGCTCGAGACCCCAACAAGAAGAAACGCCGGTCCACAATCAGGACTACTAGGCTACCGTGTCCACCTTAAAATCGGAACGCTCGCCCCCGAAAAAACAAAGGAACAAAAAATAGAAACTCTTAAATAGAGTGCACATTATAAAACCTGCCCAGTTTTTTTTTTTTTTTTTGCTTTAAATTTACTATTAATAATGTAATATTAATTTCTAAATGATTGTTATTATTGTACTCATAATACTATTAAAATGTTGGTTTTATGTCATGAACAGGCGGAGAGTTTTGGAAATCTGAAAACTCTCTTCAAGAGAAAGCTCGAACTTCAAGGACACTTTGTTACATATTTAGTATTATGCAGAAACTTGTTTGCAGAAATTTCTAATAAGCACTACTCGAGATTTAGAATTAAAGTATATTTTAAGGCACTTATGTATGTTTTTAATGCCGGTATTTCATAAATATCCTCAAATTTATCTTCCACCACTATTTTTCAAATTTGTGCACTCGTAAAGTACGCAAAGTACAAACGAGAGTTCGAACCTTTTACGACAAATTTTACATTAGTTAAGAACGTGATACATAGTGTCAATGATTGCATTGCAGATTTTTGTAGCAATGTTTTCACTTTGTAAGGTTCACATTAATTCTCCGACGATTGTTATAAGATTTCGTATTTACCTTCCACCATCGAGGAAGGAGGACCTCTCTACAGCTGAGGTACCCTTAATTTTCATAAAATAGTGATCAGATAAGAATAATGAATGAAACCAACTGGAATCGAGTCATATTGTTGTAATCATTATATTTAAGGCCACATTCATTCGTACTTATTTATATATTTGGTGTTGTTTAATTTTATAATTTTTGGTTTTAGCAACATACCACCTATTTGTTAATGAACACTAACGTTTAATCCAGTTGTATTGAAACGAATTATTGTTTGAGCAGGTACCCGTGCCAACTAAATTCCATACAATGATTATTTGAAGATTCAGTTCTAATTAGGGTCAGTGACTATTGGGTGAATATAATAGTAAACACCATTTCACCTTTATTCTTGTTACACGAATTCAATGGACTTTTCTTAAAAGCTTGCTTCTAACAAAATGACCCTTATTTGAGATTTACTGTAATTTGACTCGGAAATTTAAAAAAAAAAAAAAAAAAAATGCAGTGTTTCTCTCACAACGTGGTTGGAAAACTTTGAGTACTAAACATCATTTAAAGAACTTTCTTTAAAAAAATATCTACTCTTCCATGTTCATACTTGGAAGAAATCACTCGATAAGAAATCTCAAAATCTATTTCTCACACAGAAACTGCGGGTAGTTGAAACAAATAAGCACAAATATTCGATTTCGAGTGGTAGGCGCGAAGTTCCTTCTACCATAATTATAGAAACTTTTACATAATTATTTTGGTCGGAATTAGTTGGATTTAACATTTTCTTTTATTCCACACTTGTAAAATAAAAACTTTCGTCGAAAATAAGATTGAAAATTTCGATTAAAATATAAAGATAAATAAAGTTTAAAGGAAATAAAGTTTAATACCTATGGTCCCATCAATTTATTAAAGTCTTACTGAAATTATTTCCGATTAATGGAAGAGAAATTCTACAATGGAATATAAAATGATCAATATATATTACAATATAGCGAAATTAATATTTGTTTTGAACTTAAGAATGTTTATAAATTTGTGCTTCGAAAATTAAATAAAGTGAACTTTTTTAGGAATGTTGAAATACAAAGAAAAAACCCTGTAAAGTTTCTTAACTATATGATATGGATAAAGTGTTACTTTAATTTGTTACATTTCTGAAGTTTTTATTTTTGGAATTTCTAAAATAATTTCGAGATTTATCATTAAGAGTTTTGAGGAAAATTAAAAAAAAAAGCTATTAGTTTTAATTTGGATTTAACCCCTGAATTTATAATAAATACAAATTTTCTACACTGATATATTTCTCTCTTAATCTATCAATATATAAAATTATAATTGTTTTTATTTCGTTTGTTTTAAATTGATTTCTGCATTTGATGTGTGGTAATCCACTCTATACGATGAATCGTTTAATATGTGTGAATATACAGAAAGAGAAAGAACCAAAGATGTACACATTAGAAAATTGTTTTGATAAGATAAATATTGAAATACCTAAATATTTTGTAATCAGATTAACAGATTTTAAAATGTACATATAACTACATATATTTTAAGGAATGAAACAGAACATGTGTGAGAGAGATTTTACGAATTATCTCCTACAAGGGTAAACACAATTCATAAATACCTTCTTTTCCATAATAACTGAACATAGGAATAAGCAACCTAAAAGGAAAGAGAAACATTTCCCAAAATCATACAAAGAACGTCTTTATTTGAAAAAACACAACGAGTTCTAAAAATTTAAAGCAATTTTCATAAAATACACTTCATTTTCTTCCACAATAAGACACCGTAATTTCATCCAGAGTCCTACAAATGAATGCGTGCATTATAAAAACATCATTTGTGGAAATTGGGAGGGGGATTGGACAACTTAATGATCAATCATACTATAGGGTACATACATTGAGTAGAACATGGTGTAACATATTAAACACTCAACACGCATATCTTCTAAAAAAGGAAGCCATAAATTAATTCTACATACTATATTTTAATTCACCTGACCTATTTTTTCGAATAAGAAAGCTCTCATACCATGGAACAAATAATTTATAAGAGATAAACTTTTAAATTTCATTTCAAAACACAGATTTCATAACATCATAATAACAGTAAATCTTAGAATATTTTTATAAAAATTGTGCAATAAATGCTAGTAAATATTTCTTAAATTTATATAAAAGTAACACGCAATGAGCTGTATAAATTCACGCTGAAAGTATTGAGCTGTATAAATTCCAAATACGAACTGACATAGGACTCACGGATCTTATATCGAAACAGCATTCCTGTCCCCCTGCGTTTAGGTGTGTTTTGGATTGACTTCATTATTTCCTTCACCGTCTGAAATTACTATAAAATTATTTTGCTAGTCATTGTATTGAAAATTTATACTTTGCAGCAGTTTTGCAGTGGAATGATACAATTTACAATTTCATTCTCAAAAATGAATATTTTCTTTAAAAAAAAATAGACGTAAATGTAATGTTATAAGAAACGAGTTAAAATTGTGTAAAAAATATTTAAAGATTATTCCGAACCTGCGTCTTTTTTTTAACTAAATGTCTCATTCATTTTAACAGATTAAATTGTTAATAATAGGTTTATGCCTACAAAGAAGAATTAAAAGTATGCCTTTTTCCGAAATTTGATCTAATGATACCTCATGGTCGCGAATTCGATTTCGATGCTGCTTTCATCTTGCCGTCGGTTCGAATCGTGATGTCACTAAAAATCTGTCGTGTAGCGAGGATATTTCTTAAAGCTTCAAGTCCTCCCGTTGGCTTGATGCGGAAGTTTGGAAAGAAGTGTACCAGGTCAGGTGTCGTCCTCATCACTTGACCGAGGATAAAAAGGATGAAGTGCGTCGCGAAAAGCCCTCGTGTTGCTTCCAAGTGCGACTTTCACGAACAATCGAACAATTTGCATTTGTAATGTACCACTATGAACTCAGTTTTACTGAAACGCAGTGGATAAAAAAAAAATCCGTGCACACATGTAATCGTGCTCTTACTTAAATGGACATAGATCCCTAGAAGCCTGACGTGGAAATTTGGAAAGATATCAGTTCAATCAAATGCTGACCCCGTCATCTTTGTGAAAACCAGCAACCTCTTGCGGAGTCCTGATACGATACAATCCTCAAGGAAAATCCTTTAAAGTGGCTCTCATCAAATTAAGAATACGCCAATGTCGCCAAGCTAATTAAAAGCGCCAAGCAAGCGAAGTGCGAAATTGAAATGTAGGAAAACAAATAACACACCAACGGTAACGGTAACGGTAACGGCTAAAATTACGAGGTACCTATTTGAAAAATTAAAAACTTACCCTCTCATCATAATTTATTATTAAAGAGCATAATTAGTTAAAGTTTATCAGAATTGTAAAAAGCTATCATAATTAGGATCAAGGCAACAAACGCCTGGGCGTTCGGCAGAGTGAGGAGCTGCCGAAACAAAGTTGGAAAGTAAAATTACGAAAGCGCGCACTGCCATTGGATGCTGTAGCCGTAAGCTAAAAAGCATATATAACGGTGGACAGGGAGTAGATTAGGGGGCGGGACATCAGTTCGAAGACGAAAGCGACTTCGAGAAAGCTGTTGTCCGCGGGATTTTGAGAGGTTATAAAAAGAAAAATTAAACTATTGAATTAAAATGAATTAAAAAGAAATGCCGTTCCGAAACCAATTTAAAGGAAAATTTAGCTATTTAAAATTAAGGGAGATTTTAAACGCGAGGAGAATGAGTCAAAAAGTAAGAATTGAGCAATTTGGAACTATGCGCCAATAGCGACGCTTGGAGGAGAAAACTGTTATTACCGTAGAAAGATGATGATTTTAGTTGTTTACAATTGGAAAAGTGTTTAAATTTTCAAGTTTTCGAAAAATTAAAAATTTTGAAAGTGATCGACAGTATTACGCGAGGTCTATTTTGACCGTGGGACATTGCCACTTATCGATGTGAAGTCCTGAATTTTGAAAATTAAGCAGGATTTCACTAATGAATTGCTTCAATGCTCTCGCAGTCTTTTTAGGACTGGAAAGTGAACATAGGAGTGTCCGAGCGCTGCTCTGGGTCTTTTCTGCGAAGATGCAATGCTTGCATCATACGCAGGGAGCTGTTGAAGCGATTCATTAGGTATTTGAGGGATCCTATTAAAGAAATTAAAAGATTGTTTTTTGATGAACTCTAGAATTGGTTCAATTTTAAGGTCGTTATGCAGGACTTCGTTCCGAACAAACCAGGGAGCATTTAACATTTTCCTAAGGTGGATGTTTTGAAAGACGTGCAGTCGTTTCAGATGGGTGGTCGCCGCAGACGCCCAAATAGGCGACGCATACAACATGATTGGTCTTAAGATCGACTTGTAGAGCAAAATTTTGTGCCTGATCGCCAGCTTTCTCTTACGAGAAATCAAGCGTGTGAGCAATCTGCTCATTCCGATAGCCTTTTGATAGGTTTTTCGGATATGGTGGGGAAATGTTAATTTTGCGTCTAAAACCAACCCTAGGTACTTGTATTCAGTAACTCAGGGGACAGGTTGATCGAAAATGGTGACTGCTGGCAAATTGCCAATGCACCGTTGTTTCGTAAAGAGGAGGCAAGCGCTTTTGGATGCATTAACTTTAATTTTCCAGTTAATGAGCCAGAGCTGTAAACGAGATATGTACCTCTGCAATCTTTCAATAATTTTCCGATTGCAGATGTCTTGGGACATATTGGCAGTGTCATCAGCGTACATCGCCAAATGAATGTTGGAAGCCTTCGGGATGTCATTTACGTACAAAGAAAAAATTCTTAGACTTAAAATCGATCCCTGGGGGACTCCACTTAGTATTGGACGGGGGGAGGAGACTGCATTTTCGACTCGAACCCGAAAACTACGAGAGTCAAGGAACGAGTGAATAATATTGATAAGTTGGTCCGAAATTCCAAGTCGCATCATCTTGGAAATAAGCCCATCGTGCCAAATTTTATCAAAAGCTTTGGCAATATCGATAAAAAGCATACCCGTGGCCTTATTATTGGAAAAGCCGTGCTGGACCGTCTCAGTAACTCTAAGTAACTGTGTTACTGTAGAGCACTTTGGAACAAAACCATGCTGCTCTGGAATAACAATATTCCTGGAATTGCAGAACTGGTCCAGGCGATTCAAAATAACAAATTCGTATGCTTTGCTCAGCGAGCTGAGTAACGATATGGGGCGATAATTTTGAGGTTTAGGATCATCTGAATCAGACTTGAGAATGGGGAACACCACGGCGATCTTCCAAGCCTTAGGGAAGTAGCAGTTCTCCATTAAAAAGTTAAAGAGCAGCGTAAACAGGAAAATAAATTTAAGAGGGAGGTTTTTAAGGATGCGGTTTGAAATTAAATCCAATCCCGGAGCCTTCTTAATTTTTGTTTTATGTATAAAGTCCAAAATTTCGCTAGCCTGGACTGGTTCCAGGTCTAGGCATGTGGAGGAGGCCAAAAACCTTTGGACTTCACGTTTAGTGTGAGCTGAGAATTTGGGATTCTCGTCTTCATTTGGTTCGAATTGTTTTTGAAGGCTATCAGCTATAACTTCCGCCTTTTCAATAGGAGCTACAGCAACATTGCCAAGGGCGCCCTTCAGGGGCGGAATGGTGTGAAAAAGCTTTTTGAGTCGGGAGGTTTCCCTCCAAAGGGTGTTTGAGTCAGGCGAGAGGCCTTCAATGTGTTTTTCCCATCTGGATTGGGAAAAGTGTTGAATATCTCGTTTGATCTCATTACTGAGTGCACGGAGTTCAGATTTAAGAGCCGGATTCCTACATCTTTGCTAGACTCTCCGTACATAATTTTTGTGACGAATTTTATTTCTGATCTCAATAGGGAGTCTCAGAGGATGGGGTTTAAATTTTGGTTTTGAAGCCGTCACAAGTGCCTCAGAAATAATTTCACCAATTTTGTCGATAGATTTTTCAATATCTTCATTGCTGGAGGTTTCAGGAATGGGGAGATGTTTTGAATTTAAAATAAATTTAAAATTCTCCCAATTGGTAGAGAGTTTCTCTGGTAATTTCAAAAATGCAGAGTTTGTATTAAGAGTCAAAATGACCGGTAAATGATCTGAACTCAGATCATTAATGACCCTTATATCATAATTGAAGGGAATATTTTTGAGGATTGCAAGATCAATAATAGAATCCTTAGCCCCCGGCCGGGACCTAGGGTTTATGTGCGTAGGGGTGTACGGTGCAACAACCCTAGCACCAGGAGTTCTGCTTATAACATTTTTGAGTTTTTGGCCAAAAGTGTTTGATCTTGAATCATGCCAGTCTTTATGACAAGCATTCATGTCTCCAGCAATGATTACGTTTTGACTAGAATTGAGAAGTTTAATGAAGTCCTCCTCTGGAAAATGGCATCTATTTAATGGGGGTACAGCGAATATAAGCAGAAATTATTCGCAGTGGTGGATAATTATTAATTTTAATTTCGATAGCAGTTGCATCGACATACTGTAACCTCGGCAAGAGGACTCTGCAATGTTCATAATTATTTTTACAGTATAAAGCGGTACCTCCGTCGATACGAGGAATTAAAGTTATTCTATCGTCTTTGTAAAGACGATAATTGGCGATCTGGGGTTCGTGCCCCGGTTGGAGCTTTGTTTCTTGAACCAAAAACAGATCAAAATTATGCTCTGTGACGAAGTCTCTGACTTCGTCAATCTTGGAACGCAAACCATTTGCGTTCCAGAACCCAAGAGAAATATCGTGCACGTCCCGATTGAATATTGATGTTGGGGAATAGCGCGATATGCACGCCCATGTTTAAGAGCGACATAGGCTTCAAAAATAATACAAGCCTTGTCGTCGGCCGCAGTGACCTGGCGGAGGGCAGGGAGACACTCCCTAAATGCCCGAGCAAATAATTGCTCATCGACATTTGCGTCACTAGCAATAGATATTACGGCACGGAAAATTTCCCCAAAATTTCCAGTGCTGGGAGTAGCCGTAGGATTTGGAATAGGGGCAACATGCTCTGTAACCTGTCCGGTCAGAATTTGAGAATAAGAAATTTGGGGCGTGGCCTGTCGATAATAGGACGCTGGTTCTTGGAAAAATTAACATTTTTTGTTTTAGGGTTAGAGTTTCTTAAATTTTTATTTTGATTTTTATTTAAATTTTTCGGGTTTGAGTTTTTACTCTTTGGGAATCGGGGGCACTGGCGCCAATTCGCCGCGTGATCCCCACCACAGTTTGCACATCGCAGAGGAGTGTCAAAGTCATTTGGGCAATCTCGTGCCCTGTGCGCCCCAGCGCATTTGACACACTTGATAGGGAGGTGGCAAACCTCAGAGGAATGAAAAAAACCCTGACACCTCCAGCATTGAGAGGGGCGTTTACTTCCCCTGTAATTTTCAATGCTTATTTGAGTTCCGAACATTTCAGTAAAATTGTAAATTTGTTCGGCCTGTTGGTTGTTAATTAACTGAAAGTAAATCAGAGGCATTGGAGCCTTGGTTTGGAATTTTGTAAGGCGTGAAATTTTGTGTACTTGAAAGCCTTCGCTTTCAATTTCTTTTTTAATTTCCTCTAAATCTGTAGTAGATGGAAGGCCTCGCAAAATTAATTTGAGAGGACGGTCCGATTTTAACATATATGATTTAAATTCCACACCTTCGGTGCGGAGAAAGTTTGCCAATTTTCTGTATTCCGTCTCATGGTTGACAGTGAGACGGAGGAAGCGGCCGCTGAGTTTGCTGTAAAGCGAAGGCGCTTCCAAACGTGCAAAGGAGAGGAGTTGCCTCCAATCTCCATTAGGAGTGATGAAAAAAGGTGGGATTTTTGTTTTGTTAGGAGTGGTGGTGGGGTTCACTGTCTACATTAAAGGCCATATTTCTGTAATTGCGTTCACTATTTCATGAAAAGCATTTTTTCCCCCACTTAAATTCTGCCAGATACGATTCTAGATTATGCCGAGTCGTGCCGCGTTGTTTCTTGTTACGCCACTTTCTTCATTAACATACAACTTCATGACGTGACCTCTTTTGCATAATGTTTTCGGTAAAAAATCTTTCTCTTGAAAAAAAAAAAAAGAGAGATGGCATTCATTTCGCTGTTTGGTAAGTTGAAAATTGTTAACGACATTTTCAAAGGCAACAAAATAGGTATTTAAAAAAAAAATACGAAATCGGTAACGTTAACAGGCAAGCGATATTTTACTAAAATGATGAAGTGCTGTTTCTTTACGTTTGCAACCAAACATGGCGATAAATCTTACTGCTTGATAATTTTCCGTCAACATCCGAAATCGTAATTTGGCGGGCGCCGCTATAATGGACAAGTACCGGAAAATGAAATGTATACTTAACTTTCTATAAATCTAAAAAGTTAAAACTAGCAATGAATTAGAGAGCGAAACACAACATTTGTTAAATTTTAGCGTCTATTCCACCGGAAAGAGAGTATCCAGTGCTTATATGAAGATACCACAACTACATCCTCCCCTTTTGTATTTTAAAAAAAGAACATCAAAACGTATCGAAAGGAAAATGAAATGTGTATTGGATCCTTTTAAGTATCATTTACATCTTAGATTCTTTAACACAAGTGTTATACATTGAACTATATAGAATTTTGTACATCGAAATGGAGTACTAGTGGATGTCATTTTATAATTTAAAATACTTTGTAAAAGTGCTAAAAATTAATTCAAGATTAAGTATAACAGCTGAATTAATAAAAAAAGATGAATACGAAAATGTATAGATGTACAGATTGATCTGATTATTGAATTAAATGTATTCCTATTATTTAACTGCTTGACAAAAGTTAATAAATAATTACAATTAATATACGGCAGAAAACAAAAATTAAGCTAAACTGACGAAAGTGTAAAAAAATCAAAAAACTGTTATAAAAAATTGTGCAATCAGATATTACAGAGTTTGATTTTATTCATAGCAATGGATTAGAAAAACTGATGCCTGCAATTTTGTCATCTTTCTGAAACCAAATTCGATTCCGATTGGAAATTAATTTTGTAACAAATGCGTTATATAAGCATTTTTTGCTAAATAAAGCAAACGTACTCTTTACATACATTTTAGTTAGTAAATATTTTTAGGAATAGTAGAAATGTATTTAATAATACCACAATTATTTTTGCAATTTCAATCGATTATTAAATAATATGCTTGTATTTCATTCTTTTTACTCTGAAAGATCTCATAAACCTATAATAATTTTAAAGTTTTGGCAAATGTTTACATCCAAAGTTAAGCTAGAATTAATCTGATAATTATTCCTTTAATTCAGGATCAAGGCGAATCACTGTAAGTGTTACAATATATTTTTCGAACTTTGTAACAAATTTATTTTAATATTTTTCTTTCTTTCGTCTGACATTTTCAATTGTTAAAACATTGAAGTAGAACTGATAACACACCTTATACATTATTAACTGCGGCACTATTTTTGTTACTTGAATTCGAAGAAAACTACGTCTACGAGACAAAAAATCCTATAATGTACTTTTACATTAAAAATAAATACCACAAACATAGCTTACTCACCATATTAATTTATTTAAAAAAATTATCATTGACACATAAATCTATTTCTTCAATCTGAAGTGTAGAATTACAATATTTCTCTCTCTTTCAAAACCTCTACATAACCTTACACCAAACGATTTAAAAAAAAGCAAAAAACTAATTATGTTTTGTTGGCGGAAGACATATTTTAAAGTTTGAATTCATCCGTATCTTTTTTTTTAATAATACTAGAAGTTTGCGCATCTCCAGATTTTGGTGTTTTATTCATTAGTATCGAGGCATTAAATTCCAGTCGATGGTAGTGTAATCTCCGGTTAAGCAGATAAAATAATTCTTATAATATTTTTATTTGTGTATATTTATTTTCTGATCAATTGTTTGGTTACCGAAGTGCAACTCGAGATGGTTAGTTTCCTAATGATTGGAGTTAATTTTGCTATTTATTTCATTTCTCTCTTTTTTATGAAGATTTTGCCCATTTTTTACGAATTAGAAGATCTAACGAAGAGAACAATTGAGCAAAAATTGAGGAAATTAATTTAACAAACACAGAAAATTCATAATATAATCTATTTTAAAGAGCAATATTTTTTAAAAAAAAGCATTTATAAATAATGCTCATAGTAATTTAAAGACTTCCAGAGAGTGAGAGAAAGAGGTTGCCACACACATACATACACTCTCACAGGTTTGAAAGCCTCGATCAACAACAACAAAGAATACCATACATGCATTAACGCATTCATTATTTATTTATTTTTAAAAAAAAGGGAATTAATCTTTCATGGAATTTTATCAAGTTCATCAATTTTAAATTTTCCCAGCAGTTGCACGCTGAATAAATTCGTATAATGATTTAAAATACACAGTATGATGTATGAATAAGAATGAAGAGAATTAGTGATCTCTGTTAAAGCTATGTAAAATCAAGATCCTCATTGAAAAGCAAGCTAGAATACTAGCAAAAAGGAATGCAGTTAAAAATACTAGTATATGACACTTCTCTATCTTTATTATCAAAGAAGAAACTATTCGTCAAAGCAAGAGGCTTTATTGTAATTTACAAATAGTATAATGAATGAACCAATTCACAGGAAAATGTTTCCTCGTAAATAAATTATCAACTCGTTAACAAAGAATATGAAATGGTTCATTAGTGAAAAAATAATACGCTTGTCAAACTAGTTCCTGATAATGGATCGATTTTTATGAGACGATTGGATCGATTTTTCCCACTGATATCAAATTTATGGATCTTCATATTCTATAATAAATTAAAAAATTTCCAACTGAAATTTAATGAAAATTATTGAGCTGTCTGAGATTAGGAAACATTTTCACAATTATAAAACGAATACAAGCCACTCATTTGAATTAGTAATTTTGTAACTGCAAATGCTTCATTGATTTAGGTGAAAAAGTGGGTGGAGTCAATGCACTAAATAAAGAAAATTAATCTGAAACAATTATCATCAAATCAACTACGAGTCAGTCTATTGTTAAAATTTTCATTCTAATTCTTGTCAGGAATATTTTTATATTTTAACATAACAATACATATTAAACAATACAGCTGTGTAATATAGGTGAAGGAAATAATTAAAGTACAATTTTGTTCATTATATGCGATATTTGTTGAGGATAAAGCAACATATTGAAACCTCTGCAAATTTCAAGACTTTTTGTGATTGATTCCAACTACTTGTGGCTACACAAACAGCCATGATTGATCTCATTTTTGAGGTAAGCTTTTGCATTATTTCCTCTGGGATGGATATGATCTGGATTTCATTGACTGTGGTAGCGAATGAGTAAGTGACTATTGGATTTTATGGAGCAAGAGCAAAATTAGGCTGTGCCAAACATTTGTTTAGAATACTCCAGTATTTTCATTTTTAAATCCATTAAAATCAAAATATTGAAAAATTTTGGTACAAGTCAATTTTTTTTTTTCAAAAAACAAATAAGTTGCAGAGAAGGTTTCTCCCACCAAGTATAAGACAAGTTATAAATAGAAAAATAATAAAAATAAAATAAGCCAAACTATCAAAGATATGATAGACAAAATGTGATGAAAGACGTGACAATGGCATCAAAGATTAATTGTTTGCGAATTAGGAAAGAGATTAGCTCCTCACATTCGAATGAATTAACATGATTTCTCTACATCAATTCTCAATATGATTTCCAGAAGTGTGCAAATTGATTGAAAAATTAATTTATAAAATGATATATGGGTTGCCCTTAGCTGAAATGTTTTATTTTCGGTTTTTTTTCTTTCCACTCAAATTAGGAATCAGGAAGAGATGAACCTTATGAAACTTACAAAATTTTCCAATAGCTTTTATGAGTACAATTACTGATATTTGCTGAAATTTCATGGCAGGTTGGAGCAGTTTGTCATCGAAGTTATGGTACCTGACTCAATTCCCCATTTTCCTCTACATTTGCATCAAAATTGCATAATAGATTACTGGAATAGAAATTTACATTTATCAAAGTTCACCATTTAAATTATGAAACAGAACAATAGAAGCAACATATTGTAAGAACGAATCTAGATAACTTTACAAATCTTTTTAGATACTTTAGTTATAACCACTTCAAAAATATAAGGACAATAAAATTTCAAAATGATGAATATACATTAATTTTAATTGAAGGATCAGCATCAATTTTCAAACCCTACTGAAAAATTATACTTTAATACAACTGAAGCATGAGGTTCAATTTCCACAAACTTGGGAAATAATGCACTATTCCATGACAAAATTGACCAAGCACATAACTTAAAATCCAAAACAAATGAATTAAAATTTAAATATGCATATTATGTAAAAGAAATACATGTTTTCTATTAAAACAATACATTTTATATTAGGTTTCACAGAGTTTACTAATAAATTAAGAGTGAAATAGTATTAAAAAAATGTATTGCAAATCACTGCAATCAATCTGGATCTTCAACATACTGATAAATAAGGCAATTTCCCTTAAAATTTGCTTATTTCAATTACGTTTTAAGGGGACATAGAACACACAAAAAGCTAGATTCCTGAAGAAACTTTTTGATTGAATAAAGAACTATAACTTAATACTGCCAATAAAAATTATTTAAACCATACACAATTTTTAATCTTGTATTATCTTTTTTTGAGTTAAAGAAGTACTTTTCAAAGATGTTTCATTTCGATTGCATTCATTTTTTCCCAAAATAATTGTATAACACTCAGATTATTGCCTGCGACTAAAATCTCGCGGAACCATTAGATTTTAAAATAGTTTATTTTATTGTATCATAAGATAAATTATGTATGGATTTAAATGATGCAATGGAAACTAAATTAAAATGTGTTACATATTTAAGCAACAAAATCTATTTTATACGCAGGATTTTAATGCGATACTAAATATACTTATTTTTCTACAGATAAGGGGAAAAATTTGTATTATAAACTAAATCCCATTAACTTCCTTGTATTTATACTATTTAAAGTTGTTTAAATTTAATATGGATTGCCAGATGCAAACAAAAGTTTTACAATTCAATATATATATACTCTTGTGAATTGTAAGAATAACAACATAATTAAGTTTGGCTTACTATATTCAAGGAAGTATTCTAGTTAAAAAAAAAAAATAAGAGCAGTGAAAAACTGTAAAAAAAAAAAAAAAAAAAAAAAAAGAAAGAAGTTTACATAAGCAAACAATATATAAAATTTTTCTAATAATCTTTTACAGATTATTTATCAAATATTTTGCTAGTTTAAAACATTAAATAAAAAGTACAAAATTATACAAAACTTTATTTTACAAAATAAATTCTAAGATCTTAAACAGCAAGAGCTATTTTTGTGGATATTAATGATACTGACAACATGTCATCTAAAATGTTCCAAACTTTTTCTGGTTCTGCATATTCTCCAAATTCCTAAAAGAAAAAAAAAAAAAAAACTATAACTATAAATTCATATGTAAAGTAACACAGAGCACAGATTTACACAGAAATTTTAAAATAAATCTTTATTAAATATTGATTCAAAAAAATTTCTTCATTTTATCCCTGCATTTGCAAAAAATAGCCACTAAATTATAGATGACATCTCAAATTGTAGAGTGACTCAAATGATTTACTTGCTTTAAGTTTTTACATAATAAAGAGAACAAACTATGTTGTAAAGATAATTTGAAAACATTTGGAAAATCACATGTCATCATACATAAAATGTCCGTCAATTCAGCATACCTATGCATTCATAAAAAAATCAGATAGAGGTATCTCATAGGGGTCATAGACAAATGAATTCTTTTTTTTACGGAACAGAAAGAAGTTCTTATAAGTATTTAACAGAACAGAAATTAATTATAAGTATTTAAAGATTTCGCAATTAGTTGATAATGATAAATAGTTAACAATAATAAAAAAAAGTTCAGTATAAATTAGAATAATAAAAATAAAAAGTTCAATATGTCTAAATTCAGATATTAGCATATGACAGATTGTAAATATTTTAGAAACATATGTATCTTATGAAACATTTCGATTATCTGATCTTCCTATTTTAATCAACTTCTTTCTTTGGAGTCTATTGAAAAATAAATTAATCTAAAACAGAACCAGCATAAATGGCACTATCTATTGCTGAAGTATTATAAAGCATTTTTTCACTGGCCCTCTTCAATATGCAATAATTTAATGACAGGTTGTAATATTAAGAAGATATATTAACAGATCCCTAATTAAAGACAGCATTTTAGGCTTCAGTTTAGCCTACTTTATACATAACAGGTCTAGTGAAAAGTCCCCGGCCTGACATATAGATGGCACTACTATAATTAAATCCATATGTTTTTTAGTTAGCCCTAGCCCTCAAAAGATGCGTGTATAAATTTGACAGCTGTCGGATCATTAGTTTGTGAATTATAGCATTTTGAGTGAAGCAACTTTTGTTATTGTGAAAAAAATGGATAAAAAGGAATTTCACGTGTTGATAAAATATTGCTTTTTGAAGGGAAAAAATACAGTTGAAGCCAAAACTTGACTTGATGCCGAGGTTCCGGACACTGCCCCAGGAAAATCAACCATCAAGAATTTGTATGCTAAGTTTAGACATGGTGAAATGAGCACCGAAGACGGTGAACGCCCAAAAGAGGTTGTTACCAACGAAAACATTAAAAAAAATCCATAAAATGATTTTGAATGACCGTAAATTGAAATTGAATGAAATAGCAGACACTCTAAAGATATCAACTGAACGTGTGCATCATGTCATTCACGAATATTTGGGTATGAGAAAGCTCTGTGCAAAGTGGGTGCCGCGCGAGCTCACTTTTGACCAAAAACAACGACGAGTTGATGATTCGGAGCAGTGTTTGAAGATGATCAAGCGTAATAAACCCGAGTTTTTGCGTCGATATGTGACAATGGGTGAAACATGGCTTCATGATTTAACTCCGAAGTCCAATCGACAGTCATCCGAGTGGACTGCACACGATGAACCCGCTCCAAAGCGTGGGAAAACGCAACAGTCGGCTGGCAAGGTTATGTATTTTGGGATGCGCATGGAATAATTTTCATTGACTACCTTGAAATAGGAAGGACCATCCATATACATAGCGTTATTGGACCGTTTGAAGGACGAAATCGCCGAAAAACGGCCGCATTTGAAGAAAAAGAAAGTGCTGCTTCACCAAGACAATGCACCGTGTCACAAGTCAGTGAAAACGATGGCAAAAATCCATGAATTGGGCTTCGAATTGCTTCCTCATCCACCGTATTCTGGCCCCCAGCGACTATTTCCTGTTCTCAGATCTCAAAAGAATGCTCGCTGGGAAGAAATGTTCGTCGAATGAAGACGTGATCGCCGAAACTGAGGCCTATTTTGAAGCAAAGGACAAATCGTACTACAAAAATGGTATCGAAAATTTGGAGGGTCGCTATAATCAGTGTATCACCCTTGAAGGGAATTATGTTGTATAAAAACACTAATTTTGCCAAAAAAATGTGTTTTACTATGGTAGGCCGGGGACTTTTCAATTTACCTGTTATTCCAGTATATATATCATTGAACAGCTCAAAAATATAATAGACTAACAAATTCCAAATGTTGAAAACTTTTGAAAAAGTAAAAAAATTATAGAAATGCATTTAAATATGCCTGGATGTGAAGGAAAACCATTTGACTATGAACAAGGTAAGACATAGATTGTTTGGTTTGAAGAGCTACATTATCCCATTGAAAAAGTCTTAAATCATGTTACTTAAAGACAAGCACAAACAAATAAATGCTTTTTCCAAGATGACTACTACATAAATAATGCAGATTCAAAAATTATTTTCTAAACCAAAAAGTATATCAAAATATATATATTTTTAAAAGCTTCTTCAAAACTATAATAATGATAAATAAAATTATGTTTTTCAACTCAATGTTTTTATTTATAATACAGATATCAATAGAATAGCCAAGATAGATTTTATTGCTCACTAAAATTTTTCTAAAAATTAACATGAAAAAACAGGTATTTGTTGTCTAAAAAACATCTTCCGCATTTAATAAATTAATATCATAAATGCAAGAAATAATTTGTTTTACATACCAATATTATATTAACTAAATTTCTTTTCAAAATATTTTTTTCTAGTAATAAATTCTAGTTTAATTTGTTTTGTTTTAATTAGATTCTTTATTTGTGAAACTGTTTTAAAGAATATTCGAGATTTAATTTTCCTTGGGCATTTTATAAAAGCATAAATTTCAATTGTAATTAAATATAATGAAAGTACAGAAAAGTAAATTACATCATGGAAGGTCCAAATAACAAAGAAATATGTAATAAACATTTATATATATATTTAAAAGAACTATCACAATTTATGTATAGTTTTAAATGCAGTAGTTAATAAGTTAATCAAATTACTCTAGTCATTACAATAAAATTAATTTTTCCACATTTAAATATCAGCATATGCTTATAAATACTATATATATAAATTATTATAAATCAGAATTGGACATCAAACAACTTTCTGGTATTATCTCAGATGAAAATATTCATTGTATTATATTCCATCAATAAAGCAGAAGGAATGTGACTGCTCACTAATAAAAAAAATATCTCCTCTGAAATTAACTACTGTTTATTCAGTTTGTTACAAAATTTGTTTCATAAAACTCACTATAAAAGTTATTACACATCAAATGAACAGTGTGGTATTGATTCTGACATTTTGGATTATGACCTTAACTGATCAAATTTCATACAATTTGTGTGATTGATAACACATTGAAACTAAAATTACATTCTTAAAAATCAACTGTCGATAATAGAAAATTTTTACAAACTATATCTGGTAATTTCAATTAAATAATCCTTTGACATAAATCACATCCTATACTGCGAAATATCCAGGAAATGCAAAACTAGAAATGTATTTTACAGATTGTTAATTTAAGAAAGCTTACTTTGTTCATAATTGGTAACAATTTTGAAATATTCATATCAAAATACTCATAAAGGAAAAACATACAGGCAGCAGATATTGCTTGAGGTTCATACTGAATGCATCTATAATATAAACAATTATTACAAAAAAAAAAAAAAAAATATTTATAATACAAAAGAATATTAAATTACAGAATAAAACAAAAATGTACCTTTGGCATAAATAAAATGTAGACAAAAGTTTTGCTGCAGTAGTTGAAAAACCAACAATCTCAGAATCAGAAAATTTTGCAACATGCTGAAATTTACTCAGGTACCCAAACACATACTGCAAAACAAATACATCATTCTTTGAACATTGAAAATTATTTTACAATTCAATTTTCTAAAGCTTTATGTTCATCATAAGATTTGGATTCATGAGTATAAAAATTGAGAGGATATAGGGTTTTCCCCAAGCCTAGCAAAGGCTAAGTTTACATTCTAAAAAGTGATAACACATCAATCAATAACTCCCGAGACTAACCCAGAGATGGCGCTCGTAGTAAACCAGTAACCAGGTCTTTCTAGAGTACTAACCTTTGCTTGAAACGTGTCAAAATTTTAAGTCGATCGGACCAGAAACAGCTGAGTTATCGAGGTTGGAGTAAAGTCGTTTTGTAGTTTGTTTAAAAAATGGAAAAAACCGAGTTTCGTGTTCTGATAAAACATTGTTTTTTAATTGGTAAAAACACAGTGCAAGCGAAACAATGGATTGAAAAATGTTACCCCGACTCTTGTCCATCAAAAGCAACGATTTGTCGGTGGTTTGCCGAGTTTAAACGTGGTCGTACCGACACAAATGACGCGGAACGCTCGGGTAGACCTGTGGAAGCCGTTACACCGGAAAATGTGAGTGAAGTGACAAAAATTATAATGAAAGATCGTAAAGTGAAGCTCCGTGAGATTGCTGAGATGACACAGATATCATATGGAAGTGTATTTACTGAAAAAGGTATTTTGAAGTGAAGTGAAAAAGGTTTTTTCCAAGTGGGTGCCGCGATTGCTTTCGATGGAACAAAAACAGCAACGAGTCGATGATTCAGAAAGCTGTTTATCGCTATTTACTCGCAACAAAAAAGATTTCTTGCGAAAAAAAATTTTGGAAAAAAAAAAAAAAAAGATTTGGAAAAGCGTTGGAACGATTGTATCACCCTAAAAGGTGATTAACAAAAGGTGTTATGTTGATGAATAAAAAAAAATTTTGCAAAAAAAATGTTGCTTTCAATGTTAGTCTCGGGAGTTATTGATTGATGTGTTATATCTCATAAAAATTGCAAATTAATTTCAAAGGAGTTGCTTTGAGAGGCAAAATGTTTTCTTTCCGTACATTTTAAAAATATTGAACAATAAATAAAATTTTAATGAATGGTTTTTATTATAGCAAAGGAAATATATATATATAATTTAATGAAATATTTTGATGCCACAAGCAATCAAATTTATTTCACATTTCATAATTATGATTCTGAAAGGACACAGATATTAAAAAATCATGTTATATAATGAATTATAACCACACATTAATAATATTAATTTTTCTTAAGACCCCTTAACATCACTCCCAAATGAAGCAAGGGCTCAAATTTCTAATTTCAGAGTAATTCATACAAAATGAAAGAGAGAGAACAGTTTAAAAAGAAATTTTGATAATTTGATGTTTTTAATATGGTTCTTTTTATATCCATTAAAATTTATATATGTGTGTGCATGCATTCATATATATATATATATATATATATACACATACATACAAAAAAAAAGTGTTTGAATCTAAGGGCAAGCAAAGCAGAATAAGTAATTGTAAAAATGGAAAGAGCAAAGAAAGACACAATGAAAATAATTTACATTCAACCTAAAACTCAATCCTTATGTAAAAAATAAGATGAATGAAAAAAAATATATATTTTACATTCTTATTCTTGTTTCTGGTCATTTATCAGTGATTAATTACATGAAATATATTTTATTCATTAAATTAAGTCACCAGAATTTGTAAATGAGATTATGAGATAAAGAACATACAAATTTGCTTAGTGTCATCCAGATTGACATTAATAAACAAATATTATTAAATTACAAACATTTTTCATTTCATGAGAAATTTTCATAGCAATTTGAATTTTTGAGAAATAATTATTTTCATATTGTTTTAAATCTGGTTTTTAAAAATGATAAATCATTTTAAAAAAAGAATACTTTTGTTTCCTTTTTATACATAAAAAAAAGGCAAAAATATACCTGTTAGAGTATTTGAAGAGCATCTATGAGAATTTTTCTCTGTGCTGCCATAATGTCAAAGTAAAAAAGTGGTAATTTTTTTTTCTATTATTATTAAAGCAAAGCCGGTTTTAAATTCTCACTGTAACAGGTTGAAAGTTCCAACATCCAAATGTTTGAAGTTACACTGTTGAAATAAATTAATGTAGTGAACATCACTAAATCTCCATACATGGGATTTTTACTTATTTTCTCATTTCTTTCATAATACTGTGTGTCCAAAGAAGATAAACAAAATTTGTCCAGTACAAGAATAATTTTTAGTTTTGTATGTTTTTTTTTTTCATTCTTATTTTATAAATCAGGTCTTGGTTAGAAAGAGAACACTCAATAATAATACTTTTCAATATGTCGTCTCAACATTATCAAATCTGAAAAATTAATATGGTTGCAATTTGCTATAATGCCATCAGATTACAATAGATCAATGAGTTTAATTCATACCATTTTACATGATGCTGAGTAATTACTTCCTAACTTTGTTTTACTTAAATTTATAAGAATCCCTACCCTAATAACACTAAATCTTAATGAGGAATAGTCTCTCCAATTTATGATTTTCTAATTACTAGGACTCAGCACACCAAACATATAGAAATGATTAAATCACTCACACATTACATAAATGCATCAAAAATTCCAAGATAATATGTGGAAAGCTTTCCCCAGTTGTTTGGAGCTCAAAAATGAATACTGAATACAAAACGCTTAACCATAACTCAGATTCTCAGACTAACACCAACCTATGCCAGTCCAATCTGAGGGAGTGCTAAGAAAACCCATAAAAATTTCTAAAAAAAAATCACAAAATGCTTTCCCCAAAAAAATTTTCAAAGCTTAGTGATTTCTGAGAAATGACAATGTTAGAAACTCCATATATATCTACACCCTGAAAGAATTCATTCAAAAAATAGCCATAAAGTTTTTTGCAAATTTTGAAACCATCAAGAAAAGAACTATAAAAAGAATAGATAACTATATCCATGATAACTGTGTTAATAGATCTAGAAATATTCTCTTTTAAAATTTCATTTTTCAAACACTCCAAACAGCATTCTTTCCGATTTTTCAGTTTTCCCCATCTCTGATTTTCCATTAGAGTAGTATACTACTACCTGATTGGCTGATCAGTAAAAGACGCAATAAAAACTCCAGCTAAATAGCCATTTTTATCAGTATGCCACCTACTGACACAGATTACACTTCATCCCAATAAAAAACCAAATCAGCAGCTAGTTCCTAACTTTAACACTAACAGAATCACTACTATGAATAAAATATTCTAACGTATAACTTTTTAGTTTCATCTTAATTTTTTAAAGGCAAAGACACTACTGCTTTCTAAACTTTTAAATTAATTTTCTGGACAATAAACCACACCAAATTTACTCTTCCAACAGCACTTATTGACAGGAGATAAAAAATTTAAAAGGTTAAGTGCTCCAATGAGAAAAACTTAACTTATTCTAATTACTAATCGATATCTATACACTCAGATTAGCAAGACCCTTCATGCATCAATTAATTAAATCACATAATAATTTATCTGAAAGCAGTTTTAAGTTGATTCTCAACAAATAATCAGAGTATAGCTAGATTCAATTAAAAAAAATCATGACTATCATTTAAATACTGTAAATCATAATTAATTGATATAATAAATTGAAAACAGAATTTAAAAATTATTTCATAAAAAATTCTGATTTTTTTTTAAACAGGTGTATTTGCATAAATGTGATTTCTTTTTTTACTTTCAAACAGATATTTTTAACAAGTGTTTAAAAGAGGTTTATACTACCATATTGCAAAAAATATGATCTCAAAAATTACCAAGAAATATATATGCAAGTGTGTGTGGAAATCTCCAATGGAAAGTGAAACATACAATAGAAAAAACTATGAGAATATTTAAGTTATTAAAGTAAAACATTTTTAAATATCAATCAGAAGATACAACAATTTCAAATGTCTCTAAACTGGAAATTCCAGTGGTATGTTACAGTTAAATATATAAAAATATAAAGTAACATCTGTTGTAGTATTTAAATTTGGATTCACAAAACTATTGTAGTAACCAATGAAATATAACTAGGAAAAAAATCGTACCTTATGTGCTATCTCACAATCCAAAGTAAATGACAACACTCTACAAACAAAATATACAACTTTTATTAAACTTTTGATCATTTGTTTTATTTTATCAGCAGGCGGATCCTCTCTATTAGAGTCTTCATGAACTTTCTTATCCATATTCTTACTGTGAAAATCAAAAATTATAACATTAGATTCCACACCAATTTCTTGATTATTATTATTAGTTCATAAAAACAAAAGCATACAAATATCTTTCATCCTTGCTTATAATTAATATCAAAACATAAGGGAATGTAGATATTATTATGTATGAACAATTTGCTTTGAACTAACTTCATCAAATCCAATATTAATTCATATTAAAGTCATTGAATCCTGTTCTTAAGGTTGTGAAGAAATTAAATCTTGATCTTCTTGCTGATGGATTTATTAAAAGCCATTGAAGCTGATATTAATCTTCAAAAATGCAAGAGATGGACTGCAAGTACATAAATCCCAGAATAAACCCCCCGTTCCGCACATGGTGCACTATGGGTATAAATGGAGACTTGTATTCACGACAATGGTAAAGATGTGCCATCATCTGATTAATGAGAATTTTTTTGTAACCCTGCAAAGATTAAAAAATGAACTTTCATAAATACTTGTGTAAAATGTTTTTCACCATGAGTGTTATCACAGTTCAGGCAAACTTAGACCAGTTATTCTCAATCCAATTCGCCTTTGGTGAAATTTTTCATTTTAATGAAAATGATCGATTGATTTTACATGTACCACTTTTTAAATCTTGAATTTATAATAAAAATCTACATATAAATTACAATTACCTCTGATACACGAGTTAAAAGATGCAATTTCAATTAGATGATAAAGTCTCATTTTAAAATTTACTTACTGATAGAAAACCAAGACAATTTTTTCTGCTTTTATATCATCATCACACAACTGTATACTAATATTTAAAACTGCAGCTGGAACACACTGAAAATAATAACTAGTATAAGAATGTTTATTTTAAACAACCGAATAAGAGTAGCACACTTGAATCTTATTAACATAAACAATATCATTCAGATATTTTTAATTAACAAAGTTCTAAAATAAACAAATTTGAAAATAAAACAGTATGAGGCTTTATACTCAACTTTTATATATTTTAGTAAATGCATGTTGTTACAGTACACATCTTTATCATAATAACAAAATAAATAAATGTGTTAGAAAATACTTGTTTTGATCATTTAACTGAAAATTTTTCTTCCTACTAAGCTATAAATAATCAGAATTTAATTAATCACTTGTCATACAATATATCATTTTAAAATTATTTTACACTTGCATTTTCTTCTAAAAGATATTACACATTTTCTTAGTTCAATACTAAATATGCATATATTTCTTACACTACATATCTGTGTTAAATAACCAAAAACTCTGGATGCATTAATCGTACATTTAATTTGAAATTTTACAGAAGATGGTGAGCACAACAGGGGTTAATAAATTTAATCTTGGCTTTTAGTGGAAGATAAAAGCAAATATTAGTCACTTCATTCTTGTTAATTCACATGCAATACAACTATATAAAGGCATAGAAAACAATTATTTTTTGGATGAATAATATGATTTTATAACAACAATGATAACAACACTTAAAACTAAAAAAGTAATTATAATATGTAATACAATTATTAATGATTAAATTTTATTTCATGAACTCATAATTTATTTACATGTGCTAATTTTAATACATTTACATCACATTATAATACATATTTATAATACGAAAATAAATATATATGTTTAATATTATTAATATGATAATATAACTTTTATGCAGTTTTAATAATTGGGGGAAGAAAGTTATGCAATTTTGCAAATAACTATTAAAAATATATAAAGGGTCACTGGAGACGCCTCTGCCCCTTCCATTTCGATGTGACACGGCACCCTCTTTATCCTGTTTAACTCGCACTCTACCACTTACATTTATACTGAGTGGAAGCACACTTTCTACTTTACTACTAAAATATAGTGAAGTGCAAACTGTTTCTATAGCCTGTTTTTTCTCTTAATTGAACTACCGACGATATATTTAAAATACTGGCATACCGTCTTTTGGATTTACTTAAAATAAAAAGGTAAAGGTCCAAAAATATTTTTATGAGTTCATATAATAAAATCCACACAATATTCAGCCAGCAGCATCCAAAAACTTTAAATTTTAGGGTCAGTTCTACACTTTACTACATTGGAGGGAAATTTTAAATTGGCAAACATTCAATACTTTTTAGAATTTTTTTTTTCCTCCTTTGAAAAAGGGGGGGGGGGAGTTGGAACAAGTAAGAAAACACAAAATTATTTGGAGGAGAATAAAGCTGAATTTAAATTAAAACCATAATATTTACAATTATAAATGTTTTAATCACAAGTAATGATGCTGTTTTTCAACAACAATATTCTAATCAGTGTGTGCAAGTAAAGATGCTGTTTTTCAACAACAATATTCTAATCAGTTACATATGTAACAATTTTTTGTAACATTGGCAGTGTTTTCACACATTCAGTAAATCCTCATAGATTTGGATATCATTAAAATTGGACATAGCTTGATCACAAAAATGATATTTAAAAAAATTCATAACAAATAAACACAGATAAAAACATAAGTTACAAGTGCAAGTTTATAATTGTTTATACTACAACTAATGACTAATTCTTGTAATGCCATAATTCTTATTTTTCACATTATCGAATCAGAATGAGATGATGCTAGCTTCAAAAATGAAATAATTCAAAAAACTCTGAAACAAGATGGAGAAAATCTGTAACACAAAGTTGTGACCAGATTAAAAGAATCTAAATTATCATATTTTAACAAAGAGAATTATCATATTTAACCAAATTATCATGTTTTATCTTCTTTTTTTCAGAAGAAGAGATGATTGAAATTGTGACTGGAACAGAAAACTCTGAAAGGGATAAAGATGTCCATGATAAAGAAGATGACAACTCAAAGCCAAAACTTACTGAAATTTAAGACAACTTGTAATAAAATGCATTGAAGACAACAGCAATAAAACTATAGAAGAATATTATATATAGAAAATATAGAAGAATATTACAAACCTTTGAAGCATCTGTGTCAGTCAATTTTTTTAAGAAATTGACACTAAAGAAAGCCAATAAAAGATTAATCATTTCTTAAAATCAGTGAGCATATCAAGTGAGGTCAGTAAAGATGAATATACAACAGGGATGGTAAACCCTTGGCATGTGTACCATGGCATATTCCTAACAGTGGCACACCAAGACATCTTGAAAACTTACAAAATCTGAACACTCCAAACTATGATAAATTTAAAAATTGAATATCCATTTTTCAGGATTCATTCATTAGACTTAGTTATTTTCAAGGAGATAAAAAAAAATAATTACATCTTTTCACAAATCCTTTTTCAATTTTTTTACAAGATGTTAGTTCTTTACCCCCTAAACTCCAAATTGAAATTATTGACCAACAGTACCATACTACACTAAAAAAGAAACTTATTTCAACACCATGTTATCCAAATGATATTGAATTTTGGAAATTTGTTCCAACAAGTGATTTTTAGAGTTAACATAATTTGGCTGTTTGGATCAACAAATGTTTGTGAGCAAATATTTTCTATTATGAACATAGTAAAATCAAAATATCATTCAAAATTAACTCAAATGCACCTACAACACCAAATTTTGTTAGAAACTTAAAGAATCAAGCCTAATATAAAAAAAAGTAAAGAAATTTCAAAATTTAGAAACCACACAAATATTAGTACTGACTGTTTAATAATTAAGTACGATTAAATGCTTCAAGTCATTCATTTTTATTTTATACATAGCTTAACTGACTGAAACTTTATTATATTTATTGATAGCAAAAAATCAACTTTGAACTTTTGTTTTATTATTATCATATTATATTTTTTTATGTTGGAAAAGTTGGAAGTGGCATGTATGATTTCTTTTTGTTCAGATAGTGGCCCTTTTCTTGAAAAGGTTGACCACTTCTGGTTTAAACAATCATGTTCTAAGTAGTTTTTTCCTCACTAACTTAATATATAACAAGCAAAAAATTTCAATTCTCGTTTGTGCAACTATTTACCATATTGCTTTGTTTTCATTTCATAATACATGTTCTTTTTACTGCAGAAAGTGTTTAACAATATTGTGTACCTGTGCTCATTTCATAGGTTATTCTTATTTAATCTGGATTTTCAATTATTCCAAAGACATACAACTGATTAGTTCAGTTTAATAAGCTTCTTATGTACATATAAAAGAAAGTTAAGTCCCACATACTTTCTGCTACACATGATTATTCCAGTAATGGTTTAGTATTTTAATGTATACACAGAAGGAAATACTCTTAAAAATTAACTCATTTTCTTCATATCAGATGTTTAAAATATTCTAAAATTTAGGTCAGAAATTTGACTTTCCAAACATTCATTCAAGTTGGCTGAAGCAACAGTATATAAAGAGCAAAGGTACTAACTAACTTATTTCCAATGTTAATAATTTAAAGAGCACCAAAAGATACCAAACTAAAAACTCAGATTTCAATACTTGCTTGGAATACTTGAAATTCAAAATAAATTAATAATTACAAAGATTGCTTGAAACAAACTCTATGGGTAATGGTTCGAAATCTCATATTTGTGTGTAAAAACTTTCTCTTAAAAATTTCTAAAAATAAGTGATTAATATTTGTTATAAGTCATTTAAGATTAATTGCTTAATATAAATACTTATAACATTTTTCATTAATATACATAATCTTAAAGCATAAATAAAAGAAATAAAGATATTCCAATAAAACTGTGCACATAATAAAATTGCATTACAAATTCTAATAGTAATTGAATAGTTAGTTCTTAAAAAAGATTAAAACAGCATATCTGCCATTATCATAGATTTTAAAATAATTACAAAATTTAAAGCCACTGCTTTCTTAAGGATTAAGCAAAAGAATAGGAAATTCAGAACAAAATAATAACATAAAAAAACTGATTTCAAATCATAGAATTTATATTTTAGGTTGTTGAAATAAATATTTTTAAAAACAATTGCATTTGAAACACTAAGTTCATACATATGATTTTCTTCATATAAAATGCAAAGATTAATGAAATACAGAAAAACAAAATGCTAGAAAGCATGCATATTATTCTGATAAAATTTTAGCAAAAAAATTCAGACAAACTATGTTTTTGGTACTTCCACAATATTCCAAATTTAAAAATTTTTTGCTGTGTGGCTGTATTCAAACTTTTTATAAAAAATGCTAAAGTTAAACTTTGAGGTAATCATTGTGAAATATAATGAGTTACTTATAAAGAAAGGTAATAATTATTTTCATTTTAATAAAGCTTAGTTTATTAAAATATTCCAGTAAAATAAATAGCCATTCGCTTAATTTGTTAAAATGTTGCAGGCAGACATTATTAAAAACTAATACAGTGACAATACTTGGAATTTAAATTATATTTTGATGGTATATTATTTACATCTCACTAAAGATAAAAAAAAATTAAAAAAAAAAAAAAAAAAAACTATTTGCTTGAAATATTTTTTTATGAATCATATTATTAACTATCAAGTATTTTATCCATAAAAGAATATATAGGATAAAGACTTATGAATATTTGACATTTTTAATAAACACAAAATACATTTTAAACACTGGAAGATTTCAAAAAGATATATTCTATACAACAGATAAAAAAAAAAAAAAAAAAAAAAAAAAAAAAAAAAACCAACTTACAATTAAATCATCCTCATGTCCTTCGACCAATCTTTGGAAACGATGATACAACACCAAAGCTTTGGCAACTGTAGTCATTGGACAGCCTATTATACTTCCTACAAAACATTCCATACTTAAAGTTAAAATGAAGACACAGTTGAAGCTCATAAATAAATAGAAATAACAGCAAATATATAAACATTGACTCTATTTAACAATGAATGAGAAAGTGATGACTAATTGCAATTTGTATTTCCAATACTTCAATTACTATATTCAGGAAATACTGTCACCACCTTTGTCTTTATATTACCAAAACCATCATCTTTGAAACTGTAATGCAAATTTAATAATTATTTTCAGGTATATTTATTTATTTTTTAAAATTACAAAAGAAATATCATACGTCTAAAATTTAATTTAAATAAAATTAAATACAAATATTTTGCTTTAATTAGCTTCAGTTTAATTGACTATTTGCATTTACACCTACAATTTGCATGTGAGTATATTATTCTTTTCAGTCAACAGCCTATACTGTTATCTCATCTACATAGTTATATGCTCTTAAAATTAAATGTATTGATTAAAATTTAAGTTTAGTTTCTCTTTTGGCATTAAATTCAATTCTTAAAAAAAAAAAAAGATTCAATTACAAAAACAAGGGGAAAAAAATAAAGGATAAATTTAGTCCCAATAGAATTAAATTTTTTAAAATAGCATCAAAAAAATATTCATACACGAAATAAATATTTAAAGCATTCATTTTAAGTAATTTTTGGAGGATGAATGCATTTTAAACAATAACACAATCAGCTAAGCTAACTCTGTATTCCTTTGTGCCAACATATGTCAGAGAGCATTTGTGTCATATTTTATTTTTTTCATAAAATAAAAATATTTCCTTATTTTATTCCTGACCAGAAAAAAAAATCATACTTCTTATAGATATTTTACCTTTTCCCAAAACTTAAATTATCTTTACTTAATTCAATTAGGCCCAATTCAAAGATTTCATGGTTTGGGCAAAGTTACCAACTTTTTGATTTTATCTAGTGCCCTTCGAGACTTTTTATTTATTTATGTATCAGCCATTAATAACAGAATGATTTTCACTATTATACCTTCTTGCAAAATAAAATATTATATCCTTTTTAAATTATTTATTATACTTCTTTTTTAAATTATTGATTATACTGTCTTCTTTTTGAGATTTGAAATGGTGGGTTTTATTGGCACATTTACTCTACTTTGTCAAGTTATGTGTGTAACACTCATAAATTTTCAAAAACATATATTTTACCTAGGAATTTTTCTAAAATAAGAAAAAAAAAGTTGAAATGACACAGAATATGGTTTGCTAAAAAAAAAATATTTTGCCCCCATGGAAACTGTGTTTACAAAAATAGAAAACACCCATAGGATAAAAAAAATCACTTGGGGATTACCGGATTGTTAAATTCGAACTTACCAGAAAAAAGTACACAAGTCCAAGTCTTACCTTCTTTTGGTAAAATCTGGAATGGACTAGAGTATATCATAATAAATTTAACAAATTAAAACAAATAAATTTTATTTTTGATTTAAGATTATATAAACAGTAATTTAATCAAAGTGACATTTAAAGAATTTTACATAACTTATCTTAACAAAATATATATATTATCATTGAATCAAACTTAATTAAGCAGAAAACAATTTGACACTGGCTTTAAATTCACCATTTTTTCTGCAATAACAAATACAATATTTTTATAGTTGATTCAAGGAGAGTTTTTGTACTGCAAAAGAATGTATTGATCTATTTATAATCGGTCATATTTTATAACTTTGAATAATTATACTCAAATATGTTCAGTGCTTTTAAAAATTTAAAGTAATCGTAAGTATTTATTGCAAAACTATTCAAATTTATACAATTGTAAAATATATAAATATTTCTAATGCATTTGTAACACAAAATTGGTGGCCACCGTAGCTTAGTGGATAAGCAGCGGACTCGTGACCAGCAGTTTTCGACGAGTCATAGGTTCGAGCCTGATGCCACTAAAGACCTGCCGTGTAGCCGGAGTTCATGCATGTTCAATCAGTCAGGGCCTAAAGTCCTCCAGTAGTGTGGTGTGGAAGTTAGGAGAGAGGGGTGCCAGTTCAAGTGCCGTCCTCGTCATTTGACTGAGGTTAAAATTGCAAAGTCTGTCATCAATAGCCCTTGTTGTTCCTTGGGCGACGTTAATTAACCAAACAAACACAAAATTGAAATCAAATGTAAGCAGAGAAGAGTAAAGCTTTAGCAAATGAAATTTTTTATATTGGAAAATTACTATCAGACTTTAACCAAAAGATGATGAAACACAAAACATGTTATTCCACATTTGTGTGTTGGTTATCTATATTGTAGAGCCAAAAATATCCCCTAAGGTACACTAATGATACTACAACTTTGGACAAGGATAATCAGAAAGTATCAAATTCTTTACGAACTTAAATAAAAGACAACATCAAAATAGATATTTACAACTTCCCAAATGTTTAATTGCAGCTAGCACTCAAAATAATATAATGATTAATACATAAAAATATATTAATGAAAATAAAATGGTATCTTTTCTGTCCTATTTTAAATCAATTTCCAAAGCTGCATTTGATAAACTCAAAGCTTTAATTCCCCCAACATCTGGTTTGTTTCTTACTATAGTTTATATTTAAATTCTTTAACAATCTTTACTTTTACACTTTAAAATAAAAGCATAGTGGGGACCGAAGTACTGTGCCTCAGAACAAACACATAAATGTTTTTTATAATTCTGTTCATCAATTTATTAATTCACCAAAACAGGAAATAAGCTTACAATAATATATGGCACATATTCAAACAATATAAACATCTCTGCAATTCTATAGAGTTAAGATTGAAATTCAAAGTTACAATGTGGGTTCAAAGAATCTGAACCAACATACCAATAAAACAATTAAATATATTAAAACCTAAGATCACCTACGTACAATTTGATTAGCCAGAACTTCAAATTCCATATCAGTTTCTAAAAATTAATAAATATGCTTTAGCATTCAATACAAACTATTCAGACCTTTGTTTAAGGTGGAATATTTTGTAATACAACTTAATTCTTTTATCTATAAAGCTTAAACGATTTAGATACGATTAGACAGTCACATTTAAAAAAAAAAAAAAAAAAGGTTAAGCGGAAGGCTAAGCAATTACGTAATAAACCGAAATAATATAAACAATAAATTTACAATTTTAATAATGCTACATATATAATACACTTTAATGCAGTAACAATCAAAAATTAGTATTTTTAACTTAAAAAAGTTTTAAATTTACCATATTCTTGAATAACGAGAGCTCCCTCTGAAATTTGCAGATCGGAACTTACATTCATTTTACAGTTTGAAAAGTCATTAGTTAAACCCGACACATCCGAATCACTCATAATGAAGTTTTTATTACTCAATTCAACAACTTCATTTAATGTGTATCCGAAGGTGGACTGATTGGTTTTATGGTATATACAGCAACAAAGGATATAATTCGTTTAAAAATACGAATTTTATTTTGATTCAATAGATATCAAAGCATTTCATATTCGAATGTTCTCACAATTGTCAAAAAGCTATTGATTGATTGTTTGGTGATATGTAGAGCAACAATGGCTATTATCCCTTTTTACACAGATTCTTTTGCTTCAATAAATATCAAAATATTTCTTCTTTTGCAAAAATGTTCTGAAACCTTGTTCGTCAGTTACGATTATCTTAATTAATTGATTTTTGGGGGTTATGGATAAATTCAACCGTTAAGCTTACTACGGGAGCGCTGCAGTGTTTAAAAACCTTCCATTTTCCCGGTTATTGAGATATCTCCATTATTTCGTATACGTTATTAGACGGAAGTACTTAGACTTTTCTTTGTATTTTTGTTAAAGATTTTTTTCTTTTGAAATGAGCTTTACGAAAAAAGAGTAAACATAAAACTTTTCGTTCCGCATTTGGATGCAGCATGAGAACTGATACAAATATTCTATCAGCTATTAAAATGTATCACCTCCCTGTAAATCCATCCAGAAGGATACAATGGGAGGCTGCTATGCGAAGCAAATGCAAAAAAAGATTCGAAAGCAAATTCTAATTCCGTGATTTGTAATAAGAATTTCATAACAAGTTAGTGTTTAAGTATATTATTCATGTTTTGCTGTGATTATTTTAAATAATCATGTGTATTTTGTTTCAAACATTGCTTGACCATGTTTTATAGTAACCTTGACAAACATTTGGTGCGTTTTTGCATCAGTTTAAGGAAATTTCTTTCGGCTGTTTTTATGTATACTTTTTTAAAACAAATGTCTTTTTATTTTTAATTGCACCTATTTTCTACTATTATGCCCGAATTTTTATTGTGTAGATTAATTGTATTTTGTGCTGTATGATGTAATTATATTGGACAGGAACTGAAATCGTCGCAACATCATTCAGAAAAACTCATTTTGCGATAATAATATTAAGATTTTGCATGTACGTTTGGTCACTTTTTCAAAAAAAAAAAAAAAAAAAAGTTGTATGTTACAAGTATGATTGAGATTATTTACTTTGTGAAATGATAATTTTAGCTAAGAATATTTATAAGGTGAAGAATTGGTATAAGGTGAAAACGACTATTTATTCTATTCTAGTAAATATGTCAACTGTAATTATTACAAATCTCATAAATTAAGCATAGAAAATATTGTACGAATTAGTGTTTTATAAAACTGTTCACAATGTAAATTGTTTTGAAAATTTGTAATACTTGAAGATGTGCATTTAACCTACTTTGTAGGAATACCTTCAAATGATGCAGAGCTCCCAGATTATGTCCAATCAATATTTGTCCACACTGAGAACCAAACTTCTTTGAGCTCTATGAACTGGTGTGACAGACAAATAAATAACAAAGTATCAAGCGCCCCTCCAGCTGGTATGTTCACATTTTATAAGTGTTATAAAGTAATTTTAGCAATTTACTACATATGCATATATATTCAAATTACTAAATTCATGCATATTTATTCAAATTACTTAATTCATGCATATTTATTAATTTACTTAATCCATACATATGCATCAAAGCATATTTTTCAATTTATTTTAAACTTATACTGTGTTATGATGAGTTTTGAGTAAAATTTAGTAATTTATAAATATTGCTTTAAAAATAATTTTTCTTTCATTAATGCAGCCTCTTAATTTTTTGCAGAAAATGAAGAAATTATCAATGAAATTCAATGTACAAATAGTTTGAAACTGAATACCACAGACGTAGGTTGCCAAACAGATATAACCTTGTTGAAAATGAATGAAAAATAGCAAAAGCTGCATGCTACACAACAATTATTGCAATTGAAGCAAAATGATTCTGAAAATGTTTTCGTAATTTAGTTACAATTTTTTAAAAAAAATTAACATTTGAGTTCTCAGAATTGTATCTAGTTTCATTTCAAATTTTAATTTAAAAAGAAAATTATTCAGTTCTTTTTCGTATTATATAAGAATTTTTATGATTGCTTGCTTGTACATGTATTTTGATTTTATGGGAATATTTTTATATACATTTGAGTATGAAAATCAGTTTTGTTTTGGCAAATTGTGAGCTAGAGATTTTGAATTCATAGATAGGCCAAAATTTTTAGTTTATTTCAATTAAATTAACTTTATAGTGTTGTAATTTGGTTTCTCTGACAAAATTGCTTATTTAACAAAAGGAAAAAGAAGAAGGACTTAGTTAGATTGGTTGAAGAGAATAAGATGTAAGAATTACTCAGAATACAAAGATAATATCAAAAGAAATTATTCTTAAGAGTGATGGATACAAAGAAGAATTTACTAAATTGATGTTTTAGAAATTCCTTAAGGAGAACAAAGAGTTGGAAACTCAAAAGTGAAAATCTCCTCAAGTGCAGTATTCATAAACCTTTTTTTTTAAATGTTTTGACATGTTTAAGTCATGCAGGAAAGACAACGAAAGAAATAATTTATTATTATTATTAGTGAATTAAATTGTCCTATTTACTTATTTACCCATGTGTATATTATACTTATAATTGTTGTTTCCTATTTGCTTTCTTCATCTAGTTTATAATTAAATTTCTAATGTGTAGAGAGTTAAATAAAATTTACTCAACTTATGTAAAATGCATAAAAAGCAAAAAAAAAAAAAAAAAAAAAAAAAGTCTAAAGGACTATTCTTTTAATAACAAAATACCAGGATGATTTACAGCAGATTTTTGGAATTTTTACAAGTGCTATTTACTAGAACACACACACACACACATATATATATATATATATACACAATACAGATTTAGTGATGTTCTTACTGCCAGTAGAAAAAACAACTCATGATACTAACACTTAAAGAACAACATATTGAAAGATACATTAAAACAGCGGTAATTTACGTCACAAGACAAAAGTTAAATAATAATACCGTGACGAGGGTTATATAATAAAGATATATATAACCCTTGTCATATTTTGAAGATTGTAAGATTCAACAAATCTCTTAAACAATATTATTACATTAACTTACAGGAGAAGGATGGAATTCATGTCAAGTATCTTAGCTGTATTATATTTATAAAAATATAATTTAAAAAATATTTATGCATAAGCATAATTGCATTTATCAATTTGCCATATTTTTAACTTGAATTAATGATTAGTAGAGAAATATTAACACTTTTTTTCCTTAGATTCAAAAAATTTTAAATGAAATTTGTAAAATTTCTGGCAAAACATTTTTAAAAAAAGATACTGTGTTTGTCAAGAAGTATTGGTGTCTGTAAATTCATGTAATTTTTATCATATTCAAATATTTGACAATGGATGCCTTTGGCTGTGTATGTGACAAAATAACATTTGTAATGCTAACAAATTTTCGTTTGACCTCGAACTTGATCAAAATCAACGTGATTTCTTTTTTCAAATTTAGGTTATCTATAAAGGTTTTTTTTCTTCAGAATATGATTCACAGTTAATCCTTTACCCTCTAGCTTGTCATTTTATTTCTAGAAGATCTATTTCGCAGCAGTCACATACAACAAGGCCATCTTGAGATGCCTCAAGAAAAATGTTTTCTTTATCTATCATCATATCATTAGACCATATAGCATGAGCATTCCATTAACATGCTGCTTGGAAAGATAATTCAAGAACTATTCTTTTGCTACAGCTTCTTGAATCCCCCCCCCCTATTTAATGGCTATATTAGAAAATTTTTTGCCCAAATTCTGAGTAACCAAACCTTTTTGACCTGTTTTCCAATGTAAAACCATTCCAAAAATTGAAGAAGTTACTCTTTAATTTCTTTGGTGATTCCACTTTGCACAGTCTGCTTGGTCTTTGGTAGATGATTGAATATCCTTATCCTTGTTTCATCCGACAATAAACAATTTTTTAATTTTAAAATCTAGTGAATGGCCATCTCTGACATTTTTTAAAATTCGAGAAAATTTAGCTCTAATCCATTCTAGAATGTTTAGTTGGTGACCGGTTTTCTGATATTAAGTTTTGCTAGCAGATGTTTTCCCTTCATCTGTTAGTACTTCCAGATATACTGTATCAGGCTAATATATATATATATATTTTGTAACGAATTTCACTGTTGGGTTCAGGGATCGAATAGACTTTAATCAGGACAGCGATAAAACAGTTCTTTATTATCTGCCCAATCAAGAATACAATGTTCAGAAAGGCATAAGAACAGCCGAAGTCACAGTAATACAACACAACAGTAACACAACGCAATGTTCTGATACAGCGGGGAATAAATCAAATTCAAAGCCGTAGGCTTTCGTACTCTCTTCGGCATAAATCGCAACGGAATTACCCGTAAAGTAACAGAGGCTCCGGGCGCGTCTGAGCTTCAAGAAATCTGAACAACAACTCTATGTTGCATTTCAGTAAGCCTTATATAGACACGAAGGAAAGAGGTAGAACATTCCAGAAAGTAGGAGAACCGGAACCGGAAGTCATCAAATATCGCCAAATTTGGAGACAAAATTTTGCAAAAACTGTCGCCAACTAAACGATATCTCGCCAACTTGGCGAGATACCCAAAGAGCCCCATGTTATTTACAAGGTCTCATAGCAATTGATCTAATTCACATGTTTACATGCAATAAACGTTAATCCTGTACTATTTTTCATTTCAATGTTACATTTTAAATACCAAAATCGTAACATTGCCCCCTCCTCAAAGACTGCACGTCTCGGGCAGTACACTTGAGCAGAAAGCCATTTAAATCAAACAATTATATTATTTTAAATATAAGATAAACAAATGACAATGAAAGTATACTCAATATAACAAATAAAAAAAACAACTATTTACAGGAATATTTACAAAAGGAAATGGTCGAAGGTGATGAAGACATCGTTTAAATTGATCCCTAAACTAAGTAATGTTACCATAATAAGGAGCTAAGCGATCGTAATGAACGACTCTAAGCTTAGCATTCGTAGACTTACGGATTCGAACCACGACGTCGTTCAGTCTTTTTAGAACTGTATAAGGCCCTTCCTACGATGTTTGAAGCTTCGGAGAAAGTCCTTTACGTCGGTACGGGTTCCAGAACCAAACCTTGTCACCTTCGTTAAATGTATGTCCTGTAGCTTTTGCATCGTATCGGATCTTCGTCTTGTTCGTCGCGATGTTAATGCGATCTCGGGCAAATTGATGAACGTCTTCTAACCGTGCCTGGAGATTCTCAACATAGTCTTCAGGCGAAGAAGGCGAATCCGGTGGACGTCCGAATACGAGATCACAGGGGAGACGGAGTTCACGACCAAAGAGCATATTTGAGGGTGTAAAGCCGGTAGTTTCATGGACGGCACTTCTGTAAGCCAGCAGGAACAGCGGTAGTTTCTAATCCCAGTCTTGTTGGTTCTTTGAAACAAGATGAGAGAGACTAATCAGGATCGTTCGATTAAATCTTTCTACCATGCCATCCGATTGTGGATGTAGAGGGGTTCGTGTTTTATCGATTCCCAGGATTTTACAAAGTTCTTGGCAAACAACAGAAATGAAATTTCTCCCCTGATCGGAATGGAGTTGAAGGGGTGTTCCAAACCTTGAAATCCAATTCTCCACTAACACTTCTGCAACAGTTGTCGCTTCCTGATCGGGAATCGGATATGTCTCAGGCCATTTCGTGAAATAATCCATGACATATAAAATGTATCGGTTATTGTCTTTTGATCGTGGAAAAGGTCCCAAGATGTCGAACGCAATTCTTTCGAATGGTGCCCCTACATTGTACAGGTGTAGCTTTCCGCGACTACGTCTGTTCGGTCCTTTACGGGCTCCACAGGTATCGCAGGACTTGCACCATTTTTCGACATCAGTTCTTACGTTATTCCAATAAAACCGCTCTCGAACTCTCTGCATGGTCTTCATAACTCCGAAATGGCCACTTGTTGAACTATTGTGTAATTCCTTTAGTACGTCAGGTATTCGTGATCGAGGGAGTACTAACTGCCACCTTGATGTTTTGCCATCTTCGGATTCCCATTTTCTATACAGGACGCCGTTTCGAATGTGGAGAGAATCCCAAAGAGCCCAATACCGTTTGATCATTTAGTTATTTCAATCTAGTTATTTAATCATTTAAAATATTTGATACAAAATCTATCTCCCTGCCTCCATTTCCAAATAACTAAAAAAAAAGTCAAAATTAAGTCAAAAACTTTCATTTTAGAACACAAAATCATTGAATCACTATTTTAAAAAATATCACTCCCATATAATTTGTTACTGTACACAATTTTGCATGTGTGTGTGTGTGCCAACAATGTATTTGTAGACCATTTTCAAAGTACTGGGTTATTCAAAATGAATAATCCGGTTTAAAAATTTCATATTTCCGAATTTAAACCACATGAGATTGATGAATTATTCTTTAATACAATGGGAAAGTATGGAAGTTGTGGAAAATAGATAGGGACCTCGTGTGTTCTTCGTGAAATTATTCCTCGAATGCTGTTTTATACGTTTTCTCGAAGCTACCAAGCATTTGAGTCTGTCGAAATGAACAATCCGTTACACAGCTCGTCACCTGATATAGCCCCATGCGATTTCAACCAGGTTATTCAACAAAAAAAGTTACTACAAGTTAGCGGCAAATTCAACTAATATGCAAGTTGTCTTTAAAAATAACTTTATAACAAAAAATATAAAAATTAATACTTAACTAAAAGTTCGTAAGTACAGAAAATGTTATGAGTTTTTTTGTTGGGCACATACAGATCGTTCTACAGATTTATGCTCTCCTGTTCTAAATAATTTAAGTATTATTTTAAATATAAAGTGTTTTTATGAATTCGAAACTGCAAATAATAATGCGAAATAACTCAAAAGTTTACTAAAGCAGAAATAACCAAATCTATAAATTAGAATCCAATCTAATAAGTATGCTTCTAAATAAATTATCCTAAGCTAACTCAGATTTACATAAAGTGCTTAAAAATTAAATTCCAGCTCTGAAGAGCAAAAACACGAGAGAAAGTACAATCATTAAATATAAATTAATTAAAAAGAGTAATTTAAAGTTTATAAATTTAGAAAAGTTCAGTGTCATTACTTGATGTACGAATCATATCAAGATAACAACAGAACTCGTGTCACACATTTTTTTAACATATTCCATGTTATAGTTTGAATGGTTACAATTATTCGGATTTTCATTTTGCCTGTAGTGGAAAAAAATATTTAATTTTTAAAGCAACTTTTCAATGAAAAAATCGCAGGCAGTTAAATCAGAATTTTCTTGGGACGCTGATTAAAAACAATGACATCATCTTCTCTGCGGCCAATTCACCACAGTGGAAATTCGTCCTTTAAGAATCCACGAATTGATATTAAAGGAGACTTTTGCATATGAACTGATATATTTAATGGTATCTAGATATATTTAATGGTATCTAAATATATGATATATTTAATGGTATCTAGATATATGATATATTTAATAGTATCTAGATATATGATATATTTAATGGTATCTAGCCATCAAAATTTATAGCATTTCAGCTTTCATAGTTATCATAACCAATCGTGTTCGAGTTGTTTCTTCCATTTTTTTTAAGTAGTCTCCAATCTTAAAATCTTTTTCGGAAGTCTGAAAGAATACGAGGCCACAATTGACGTGTGAAGGATAATTAGGTAAAGTAATAAAAATTTTAACTACTTAACACAGTTCGAATTGTTCACTAAGTTAAATCTCCTTTTCAATAATTATATTCAATGATGTAACATTTTCCAAATCAATATACCTATGCATAAAAAATTTACTTCGGAATGCCATTTAAATTATACCCAAAATTTTCAAAGAGAGGAAAGAATAAAAGCTCTACAAATCGTACCACTAGAACATCATGTTCTAAGACATTGAGATACTTTTTTAAGCGTGAGACATGCAACCCAAATAGCACAGAAAATGTAAGAGCGACCTGAACTTGATCTGGTAAATAGCAAATTTTACTTATGTATAAAATATTTTACTGTTAAATTAGTAGCACTTTTAAAAGATCTAAATAGAAAGAAATATAAAACATACAAAAAGATAAAGTACACTTAAGACTAGTGGTCTTCAGAGTTTGACGAATCACAGAGCCCTTTGAGTGGCGGATTTATCCTAGTGTTTATGTTCGGGAATTGGGGCCTGAAGTTTTCGTCGAGTCCTGGATTCGAATCTTGAAGTCACTAATGACCTTCCTTGTAGCCGGGATTAATGCACGTTTAATCTTTCGTAGCTGAAAGTCTTTACGTTGGTACCTGAGTGGGGTGGCAGCTCAGGCGTCGTCTTCGTCACTTGACCGTAGCTCAAAATTACGAGATCCATCTCTCCATTCTCTCCATCGACGATTCAGACCTACAAAGTTCATCCTGGATGAGCAAAAGAATATTCCCAAAGAGAAGATTCATCATTCTACATAAGTAATAAATCAGAATTTTACTGAAATTTTTCCTGGATGCTTGAATCTAGCAAACATCTACGATTTCTGAAGGTACTCGACAGTTGTTCTTCATTACTACTATATTCCACTTTATGATACAAGTTATAACCCTTTCAATTATCTATTAATTTTGTAAATATTTTAAACAATACCTTTATTTCGTTCTTCTTGAACAAAGCCATAGTCTCTTACACAAAACTAACTTAAATGACTAATAGATAAAAAAAATATTTTAAACATTAAATTGTCCTGGATCATTTGATACCTACTGATCTGAGTCAAGTAAATTTAAGTTTATGCTTACGAATCTAATTACCTTTTCAGGTTAGTGAAGGTCTATGCCAGGGAAAGTATTTGTAACAGTATTGAAAAAAACAATAAAATAAATATTTCTTTTATTTCATTTGGAAGCAATCGGCCATCAGATTAAAAGTTATATATAGTCAGGAAATAAGGAATATCGTAAAAAGTTCACTTTTTTTTTAATGTGTTTCTTCTTAATACCAAATTCAGATAATAAGAATAAATAGAATTAACTCCAGCTGCAAATAGAATATTTCTAAGTAACACGCAAGAAGCCTCTTCAGAAACAAAATCGCACTGAAAGATGTATCACAAATTTAAAAAAAGCTATATTTCCGTTCCGATTGTTTCTTTCCTAATATCGCAAATTTCTCTACCTCTAATAATGTGGCAGTTCATTATTTAACTCCAGTATTTGTGAAAGCTTATCCCGCTTAGAATTATTGCTGTAAAACTTATAATTTGAATTTTTTATAATAAAACGGTACAGATGATTATATATTCTGGAGTTTTGTTTCGCGCGGAATTCAGCAGTTTTGTAAAAGTGCTATGAGCTTCGTCGATTGATTGATTACTTATTAACAATGTACTCACAAGCAGGATTGGGGCCATTGTCGACGACATGCAACGGTCAAGTGACTAAGAAGATTCAGAAACTGGCATTCTACTCTCCAAGAGTTCCATTTTAGGATTTGCAACACCCACAGATTTAATGTGTATCAACCGCGCGAAATGACGGTGCTTTACTGAAATCATGACTCCACGACTCGACGGAAAAAAAAACCGGTGAAGAGCTTACGAATTAACTCATTCATAAAATATGAGATAAAACATTCATGAAAAGAACCGAACATCAATAACTTACTCGATAGATGCAATTTTATTCCAAACTTTTTTCTGCGCCATCTTATTAAAAGACATTTTCGACAATCGAGAATAAGACACGTATTTTAATCCACATTTTTGAGAATGTTTGATAATACCCGGGAAAGGGAAAATACCACCTTAAAATATGCGAGGACCTTGTATCTATTTGAAACTTTCTGAAAAACTTGTTTAAACAAATTCGTGTTTCAAATTATATTAAAAAAGGTAAATGAAAAAGTTACCACGTTATCCAAAAAAATTACTTAAAAAAAGATTTTACGACTTTGGGAGGTATATATGAATATATTTTTTGTATATCGTTGAATTTCCATGTGTCCGAAAATAGAGTAGATCATTGTGCAGAACTTTTTTGAATAGAATTTAGATTGAACACCAGAAATTCGGTAATAAGACTATTACCGTATGACCTTATAAAATTAGAATAAGGAGACATTCTCACATTTCTTGACTCCACCATATTGCGTATGACATCAATAAAACATTATCGGTGCTAACCAGTTACGTTGTTTATTCACATTCATCCCTCTCTAGGAAATCATGCCATTTGTAGCTTACGTAGACAATATTTTAGTGACGTCATCCGCTTTAAAATTTAGGCTCCTGGTAACGGCTCCGCTTTCTTAGAAAACCATAGCTTTGGTGACGAACTCGTCATTTGAATTAAGTTCCAGAATAAAGTAGAATAAATCCAGAACACAGAAGGGCGCGCGACCTGCTCAGCAGTACATAAGCCTGAATCAGTACAGCCACAATGGCACATGATAATTCAATTCAATTTAAAAACACGATTTTACAGATGAATTTGGAGGTCAGAGACTTGTGGGACGAGGAGCCGAGGTGGGGAAAAGCGTTGAACCATCGGCAAAGCAGTAGGGAGGAGTCGTTTCACTTTGTGCGTGGAGAGGCGAGTGAATGGTCTTGCGGAGGAGTTGCCGTCTTGACGTCAGGCCGAGGTTGGAGATGGGATGCTCAGATGAAGAATTTCGATTGGAGGGTAGTGAATGGTTCTATTGGCTGCCCTTAGAAGGAGTATTATAAACTGCTGTTTGTAGAAAATGCAACACCATGAAGGAATCATCAGAATCAAATGAAATTCGCAGCAAATGTCAATTATAGGATATTATGCAAATTAATAAAGTTTCAGAGCCATCGCGCGTGCGCGGCGCGCGCAGCGCCCTCTGAATTGATGCTGAAAGCGTATAAATAAAGTGCTGTAGCGGGACGTTGAAAAAAGTCTATGATTATTTGTTAGTGGCAAACGTTTAGTGAAACCTGAGTATGCCTCCAAGACGGAAGAATAAGAAATTCAAGCAACTTACGGAGTTTGAACGAGGGAGGATAATCGGCCTTCGAGAAGGAGGATTTTCCTATCGCGCAATAGCAGCTCGTATGCAGCGGAACAGTTCCACAGTGATGCGAGTTTGGAAGCAGTGGACCGACGAGCACCGAACAGCTCGAAAAACAGGCACTGGACGACAGAAGGTGACGTCAGAGCGCGATGATCGACACCTGCTCCGCATGGCGGTGAATGATCGCACAGCTTCCTCCAGGCAGCTGGTAGCACGTTGGTCTACTGCTACAGGTGTACAATTGTCGGCTTCGTCAATTCGTCGTCGTCTGCTGCGCCGTGGATTGCGTGCAAGGGTGCCTTTATACAGGATTCCCCTCACGGCGAATCATCGACTGCTGCGTCGGCAGTGGGCTCTTGAGCACAGAGACAGGCGAGCTGATTGGCACCAAGTTGTCTTTTCAGATGAATCACGCTTCAATTTGTGGACCCATGATGGCCGTGTTCGTGTTAGACGTTATGCCGGTCAACGCTGCCTTCCTGAGTGTATTATTGAACGACATAGTGGTCGAACACCCGGAGTTATGGTCTGGGGTGCGATTTCGTATCATGGACGATCCAATTTGATACGAATTGAGGGTAATCTCAATAGCAACAGGTACGTCCGTGAAGTGCTACAGCCCGAAGTCGTTCCTTTCCTTCAAGGCATCCCTGGAGCTATCTTTCAGCAGGATAATGCACGCCCACATGTTGCGCGGACTGTTCGAGACTTCTGTTCAGCACAACGCATGCAACTTCTTCCTTGGACTGCTTATTCACCGGATATGTCGCCTATTGAGCACGTGTGGGATATGGTTGGTCGGTGTCTCGCTCGTGATCCGCGTCCTGCAGTTTCCAAAGACGAACTTTGGTTGCGCATACAAGCGATATGGAATTCTCTTCCTCAAGCAGATATTCAACATCTGTTTGACTCCATGCCACGTCGTATAGCAGCACTTATTGCAGCGCATGGTGGCTGCACCAAATACTGATTTCGGACGCTTAATTTGTTTCTTTTGTTTTGAAAATTTCATCATTTATTTGTTTCAGTACAAGTCGTTTCTGCATTAAATTTCATTTGATTCTGATGATTCTTTCATGGTGTTGCATTTTCTACAAACAGCAGTATACATAGAGTAGGTGGAGCTAATCCAGTGGGAGTTTTTGATGAAAACTTTTGATAAAAAAGAAATTTAAGTATGAATTTTGAAATGCAATTAATTAAAATATTACAAATTTAGAAGAAATTATAGGAGCTGGTAGGAATTGAGGAGGATGGTGCGAGGCCGTTCAGTGTAACTATTCGGATGATATGGCTCAAGATTTTGAATATTTTTGTTTTGAATATTAGGTCACGAATTCAAGAAATTTATTGATATATTAGGAATGTGTTTATGAAAGGTGGTTATTTTAAAGACTTTACGAATTTCAACATTGCGCAAAAACCATCTAGCTTTTCAAATCATTCTGAGAAATGAATTTTGGAGTGTTTCCAGAAATTTTATTATTGGACTTGTATGCATACTCCTACACTGAGCTAGCGTAAGAGAAAACTGGACGCATAACGGAGGTGTAGAGATGCAGTTTATTTCCAATAGTCATTTTTCAATCCATGTTAAAATTTGAAAGTAATTCGAAGTAATTTTTCTTGCGAATGTAGTATGTGTGTAATCTAAGTCAGTCTTTTATCTAAGGTAACTCCTAAGTATTTTGTATCCTGAGACCGTGGGATAGTGGTGTTGAACATTGTTGGGGAAGGTGAGTCAGTTTTCCTCTTTGTGAAAATTACTGCAGCAGCTTTATTTACAATAATTTTAATTTCCCACGTTGTGAAAAAGTTTTCGAGAATTTTAAGGTGAAATTTCAGAGACTTCGGGATGGTTTTGAATTTTTTAAATCTGGCGAGTACAGCGGTAACATCAGTGTAGTGTTAATTTGGTGTAAGGGTGTAACTTGCCATTTAGGTACAAAATATAAAAAAAAGGTCCAAGCAAACTGCCCTGGGCGATTCCGGATTTAATTTCATGTGAGAAAGATAACTTTTTCTTAACTCTAACCTGGAAAGATCAATTTTTGAAGTGCGAGTTTATTAAGTGAAAAATTGATGGATGGAAATTGTGGTTCATTTTGATTTAATGTGCATTTTCTCTCATCATTGTATTCGATTCATTTTGGTCAAATCGAAACATTACTCCAGCTGCACATCACGAAGCACACGCCGTTCTTAGCAGTTTATTTTAGCTCATATAAGCCTTTAGCACAAAATAAATGGTTAAGTGTATTACCAGTTTATTTCAAACAATTAATACTTTAAATGCCAAGCGAATAACTTTTTCGCTGCTGTATGTAATTCTGTTTCATATTCGGTTCATAAACTACTGCATATTTGCAGTGGTAGGAAAGTTTAAAGAATGAGTGGGGTTCATATGAATGACGAAGAATGTTAGCTTCGATAGTATTATATTTAAATTCTTTAATTAAAACTTTCTCTTTGAATATAGTTATTGAAAATTTCTTTTTTTTTTTTTTTTTTTTTTGGCATTACTTCGTAATTTATCTCTAGTAACACTTTTGATTTCTCCTCAGTTATAAAGCTTTTCCGGTGACGGCTGGAAAAAAACGTTAGAATCACATAAAATTTTCCTTAATTTTTAGGTTGAAAAATACACGAATGACATTTAGGAAAAAATTTTAAGATATGAAAATGTTCAGTTTAATTAGCAGCTCTCTCTCTATCTTTATTCTCTCTTAAATATACAAATTATACTTCAGAAAATGTCACTTCAGTCTCTTTGTACTGTAACATATGTTTATAGGTATGAGTGTGTAATTAGAAATTATGAATATAAATAGTGGAAGATCACAGAAATAAAAAGAAAAAATTCCTTGACGAAGTGTTTATATAAAAGGAATAAAAATATCTCAAAATTGTCATTCATCTTACATGACAAAACAGCCTTGCGGTCACTTTTCAAATGAACTTGGAAAAAAAACACGAAAATAATCTTTACCTTAAGACAAAATAAGCTTGCCTGATTCATTCTTGAAGATCTCAAGAAATAAATATTCGAATTTTTTCCTATAAATGATTTAGTTTGCGGTTTAAATGTGTTGGGTCTAGATAATAACAGTAATGAAGAAGAACACCTTAACATACCTTTTGTATCTTTATCGAATTTATAAGAATTGTTGGTTTTAAACTCTAATCGATGACAGTGACTCTGAAATTTCTGATAACGAAACTGAAAAAAAATCCTTCTTTATTCCCCCCCCCCTTCTGTAATGTCTCCGGCATTGAATCATAACAACATGTCTGCGGATATTTTCGACCCTTCCCTCTATTTTGTTTCGAATGATCTGGGAAATTTACATCATAAGTTTACTGGTTCTGATACATATGGTATAAAGTGTTTTTTACAAGATCAACGCGCGATCTTTTATGTTGTCATTTA
>BMAW01015035.1:0-11023 GCA_019974015.1 Nephila pilipes | reverse complement strand
ATATATATATATATATATATATATATATATATATATATATATATGTAATGATTTATAATTTCTCTTAATAATAGTTTAATTTTCTATTCTATCCCCCCCAATTCAAAAGCAAGGAGTTCATTTTATTTCCTGATCCAATTCCAAATTATTCTTTATTTATTAGATCATGCGATCATAAAATTTGTTTCATCAGCTTTCCCATTGTCGTAAATCTGCCAAAATAATCAGTACAAGATTCCCTGTGTATTGTTGGAATTCCCTAATCGTGGGCCATGTGTTCTATTCCGTCTATTGTGAAAAATCCCTGATATATAACTTGGGGCACAGAGAAAAAGCGCTCCCTTACACTTTAACTCTTATGCTCTTCTGACTTTTTGTACTGTTTATCTAACGGCGTAGTTACCGCCATGTGGAAATGTTCTCTCTCTCTCTGCTACAATAAAATAAATAGTTAAACTTGAACTTGGCTTCGACTGGTTTGAAATTTAATTAAATAGTAATTTTTAAAAGAAAGCAAATTGTGTGAAATAATTGCACATCAGAGGATTTCAATGCATTAATTGTATGATATGTATTAGGTATGTCGATTAATTAATTTTATTAATTGTATGATATGTCGATTAATTAGTTTTATTAACGTCTCACTAGAAGCACCACAAGGGCAATTGGTGACAGACTTCATCATTTTGAGTCTCAGCCAAGTGACGAGGACGATACCTGATCTGGCACCTTTTCTCCGCAATCTACGCCAACGGGAGGACTTTGAGCATCGACAAATTTCCCGTCCATCAGCTCCGGTTACACGGAGGCATACGGAGGAAATGGTTGGATTAAAATAGAATTGAAATAGGTATGACAAGAAACAATTTTCATACGATAGTCAGTCGGAATAAAACAATTAGTAAAGGTTTTTTTTTTTCATATGAAATCTTGTGGCGTCAAGGCTCGAACCCACGACTCCAATAAAACCACCGGCTGTGAGCTTGCGACCATGGCCATTAGGTTACGGCGATTTCTAGGAACGGGACTATCCAGGCTCATTTTCGCCGACCACACTTGACCTTTCTCATTGTTTTGAAACTTATCTTTTGTTGTCTTCCCTTAGTGGTAATGTCTTGAACAATTAATTGATGCAGGTGCCTCAAATGTTCGTAATATCCACAAATGGATTCATTGCTGTTGTCTTCAATGTATTTTACAACAAAATTCAAGTGTGCTTTAGTTACACTTTGTTATGGTTTCTTTTTAAGTTACTATTATGATCTTTTCTTGCTAGACATTCTTCTTCTGGTTACTTTATCTTGGCAACTCCTTCTCGACAGAGAAGCAGGATTGCCACCATTCTATCTCGCCAACAAGAGCCAGATATTACAGCGACATCATCCGACCAGAGGCAGGAAATGAAATCAATTTTTTTTTTTAAATTTTTTGTTTTGTTTTCCATAAAATGATTAATAAGAATTAAGACGTCGCAGCCATTAGTCAGTACAAAACTCCGCCACTTTCAGTTTTGAGCTCCTAACTCAGTTCTTTTTTGCTTTTATTAGTTAGGAAATTCTTAATGGCTGTTCGGATTATGCGACGTTCGGCTTAATGGGATCCGGAATAATGAGGGATTACTGTATATCTTTTGCAGCTGGTTCAATTTGAAAAAGCTCGAATATGACTTTAATTCAAATTTAAAAGTCTTCCTTATCAGTCGCATCGTCATATACATTAACATTGCTGTCGTTGAGTAAGTTTCATTGAATATATGGATACTATACTGCTATTTGTTAGAGATTATTTCTTTCGAATTAATTTTAGTAATATAGATTATATTTACCCAATTAGAAGTTAGGTATAAGTTGCACTTAACATTTGTAATGCAAAGTAACGTTATTACAAGGTACTAGTTGCCCGCAAGAATAATTGTTACTATTCTCAACAGTACCTGTGGCCAAGTATGCTTTTGGGAGATCTCTGCTGATTCCTCAAACTTCGGAATTTTTGTGTGGAATAAATCTGACTAAGCCTCTTCTTTTGGACATAATATTTCCTGTTGATTGGCTATCAGGACCAGTAACTGAAGATATTATTTTCAACTATTGCTCCCAAGTAGCCCCGACTAGGAATGGAAATAACATCGGCAAGAATAGAACATCCGGTGAGGGTGTGTTTCGAGATCACAGTAAATCCCGATTTCTGAAAGGGCAAGTCTTGAATTTCACCTCAAGCGATTATGACTGTTTATTGACGTCGTACCGAGAAGCAACACGAGGACTACTGGCGACATACTTCGTAATTTTGAGCCTCGGTCAAGTGACGAGGACTGCACCTGAACTGTACAAGTTTTGTCACTACCACATTTAATAGTAATTTTGAAAATAATCCAAATCCCTCCATCCAAGATTCAAAAAATTATAAAAGAAACTATCGTAGTAGAGTTAGTACTGAGATTATCTGAAAATTCCTCACCAATCTTATCCACCCAAAACTCTCAACCAATAGGAGACCTCCCTCTAACTCAGCTGAGTTAGTGTCATCATTTTACAACGTTTTTCTGAATTTCACTTGGTGTGTGTGTGTGTGTGAGTGTGTGTGTGTCATCAAATTTTCGATCGTTAATTTAATCAACTTCCCATCAAGCTAGAGCTTTGAAATTTTGGGAATCGTTCGTACTCGCCTAACAATGCAATATTTATTCGTTTGCGACAAGTTTTAACTAATATTTCAATAATTTTAAGAAGTCAAAATATTCTTTCCTCGAGGCGCTTTTAGGATGGAGGGAAAAATTTCTTTTCCCCTCTGGGAGCACAGGGCACTCCCCACACAGCATGGGGTATCGTAAACTTTTTGTACTTACAAAGGGGAGATAGTATCTACCCTTTGTGAGTCCCCTTTTTTACTATCTCCGAGATAGTAAGGGTTGCTGACTTTCAGTCAGTAATCATTCGCAAGAAAGAAAGTTTCCAATATTTGGTGCCGTGTCTTATCACAATAATTTTTTCTGAATTCTGGTTCCCATTCTTTTTTTAATAGAATGACTTACAAACTTTCAAATGCATGTTTTGATTTTATGAGTATTATGAATTTTTTAATACTCTCACAAATGTCTCTTTTTAAGTAAATTTTAAAGTTAAAAATAACTAACAGCTTTAACTAATATTTCAATAATTTTCTCTAATAAACTTTGCCACCATATAAAAACGTTGTTTTTAAAAACGTTGGTTTTTATATCGAATTATTTCTACTCCAAAGTACTGAACTACGCATGTCCTGAGTAGCAGCTTCCTGATTGGACGGCATCATTCATCCTGTACTGTAACAACTTAACTTCAATAAACTCTAACTTCGTCTTGTATTATTCTAACTTTAAATGCATACACTATAATTTCTCAATAGTATAATTTATTATTTATTAAATTATTAATAGTATATTATCAATTTTATTAATTCATGGGCAAGTAAACTTATATCAGGTTAAATTCATACCGGAGATTAAAGCCCTTCGGGCTAGGTTCTCTAATTGATGTTTCATTACGAACTGGCACTCCCTCTCCAAGTTTCTACTGTACACCAAGGGAGGACTTGGGATTTTTGATCAGATTTAACATGCATTATGCTCGCTGCATGGCGAGTTTTAAGGAGCATCAGGGCTCGAACCTACAACTCATCGAAAACAACGCCTTTTTCAAGGGCCGGTTTCTTATTTGTAATGTAAGAAGCACTACAAACTAAACTAATTGTTTACGAGTGGGCGCAGCAATGTATCGACTCCACGCGCAAGATAGAATCACCGCTCAAGTGAAATTTTTTTTCAATGTAAGCGAATTAGCTCATATAACACACGAGGAAAATAACTCCTTTAACTATCACCTTCTTAGAAGAGAGATATAACTTTAATATCGGCTCCTTTAAGGATATATGATTAATTTTTTGTGCAGTTACTTCCAAATTTAATTTGATGATATTGTGATATTTTTTTTTTCATATCTTTCGTAATTCGTTATGGACGTCCTGTTTGAATGATATTTCGAGTATTCTTTACTGAAACTGGTTTGAAGAGGAGGACGTTTCCTTACATTAATCAAGTTCTTTTTAAGTTTACGGATTTTGTATAAAAATACATGTGTAAAAAGGAATCGAATGCCGCGCGTTGTTTCCGTCTGTCTATTCGAGCGAACTTATAAGTCGGTCTTAATGCCTATTCCTGTATTAATACAAACTCCTGAGAATTTTTAACTCCCAGACCAAGCCATCATAATGCATTTTTAAAATTCAAATACAATGCGCATAAATATGTAAATTTTTCTCTTAAACTTAATAAAAAATTATGAATACAGAATATGATATGGAAATATGAAACACATTTCATTTAATAATAAATTGGATTCTTTCGAAGAAAAATCAGCAGCATAATTAAACTGGATTCTCAGTATATGCCATTAAAGACAGCATAAATCGTTTTTTAAAATGTGCAAGGAATCCTTTTTTGCCAAAAATTGGGTCCCTAAAATAAAGTGATTTCTCATACATATGGATAGTGTTATAGATGCTAATGAATTTCGCAATTTCACTTCTGTTCTTAACTTCCAAACCAAGTAGGTAAAATATTCAGAAACCTAATTCGAAGTAATTCCTGGTTGCCTTGCAAGCCATTTTCAACTTCTGAATGTCAATATCAATAAATGCTTCAAGGCACTAGTGAGGAAGGAAAGGATGAAATACATTGATGAAATGAAATGCAAAGGATGATGAGGATTCCAGCCACAAACACCAATAGTAAAAGTCAGGAAACCAACAATGGATGAAGTTTGCCAACAATGGATGAATGGAAACTGGGTGAAAAAGTTTCAGAATGATGAGAGCGTAGAAAGGCCTTCACAAAGTGTGGCATAAACAACAACATGGTACTGGGAATGATGCAATTTATTATAAGAGTGACTATCATGATGATTAGAAACTAATTAGTATGGCTGATTATGATGTATCAGAGGAGAATAATAAGGAGAATTCAAAGGTTTTTGCGGCGAATAAAATTATTTTCTTAAGCAACTTAAAAAAATGAAAATTTTTTTTTCAAATTTTAAGCCCTCCCAAAATCAAGGGAATCCATATGTGCATTAAAATAAGGTAAAATAATATTGGGATTTTTTTTAAAATCAGAAAATAGTTTTTGAGTTTGCGTCCTTTTCTTTGACATAAGGTGAACATACTCATAAGATATGATCTTTTACTATATTGTTACGAATATGAGATGGCATTTCCCAGCTGTGATTCTCTTGTGACGGAAAGTAAACATTTACAGAGATATCATCAGTCAGCAAGATAAATAAGGACCCTTAGACTTGGCGAGAAACTTAGCGACTTTGGCGACAAATGGAAAGATCCAGAAAGTGCTGGAATCTTGGCGAAATATCGATCGGAAAGAAGTGAAGCGTCACTCCGGAATTTTCATAAATTTTTGGTGTGACGTTATGCCTGGCCAGAAGAGGTATAAATACGCCGATAATTTAGGAGGAAGGGAATCAGTCTGTCACAGGAGCGAGTTTGTTTTTGGAGTCTCTGTTCAGGAGATCGATCTGGAAATCGATTGGAAGCTGTAGGCCCTTGGAAGTGAAGCGTGCCGGGTGAATTTGAGGAGAAGCAGCGTGTATCTGCTGGAAATGGTCAGAGCCTTTCCTGGAAGTGCAGAGTATTCTGTGGAGGTTGTCCGTAGTGAGAACTAGTAAGCTGGTGAGCTGAATGTTGCTGATACAATCGGGACTATTATTACTTGGCTGTTTTATTCCTGTATATGTGTCACTAAACTGCGCGAGTGTTGTGTATTTGTTTGTAATGTTATTGTCCAAGCTCTGCTGCCTAGGCGTCATCCTGAAGATTTACGAATAAAGCATCATTTGTCGTTATCCTCCGTATTGGATTGATTTCACTCCCATGTACCCGGAAATATTTGGAACAATATAAATATAGAAAAAATGTTATGAGAAAACTTGCAATATTATTACGCGAAAGCTTAGATTTTGTGGTCTTTCCTGCAGAAGAACTGCTATGGTAGAAAAGCCCACTTTTCAAATAAGGAGAGAACATCCTCTAAAGTAATATCGTACAAGTAGAGATGGTGACGACCTTGGAGACAAATTTTATAGCCAAATGTCATCGTCGTCAAATTGGGTGACAGTTCTTGAACCCTCTAGGAGACAGAAAAACCTTCAAGGACATTCTCATAAGGATATACATTTGATCCCCTATGTGTACCAGCATTGTACGAAAAGATTGCATGTTATTGTGATTTGAATTGCTGTGTTCAATGATTGAGCGAACACTGTGTTTTGGGATAGGCCAGGGATGTTGTATGTAAATTTTTCGATTCAAGGTGAGACAATTAATTCCGAGACATATCATGAAAACTTGATTAAACTAAATTGTGTAAACCAAAATAAATGGCATGATATGCTCAGTAAAGGGATTGTTTTGCTGCACGACAATGCCCGTCCACACGCAATTCATTGAATCCCAGATCTAATCATTTCATTTAGCTTAGGACAACTTGATCAACCTCAGTAAAGCCCTGATCTGGCTCCAACGACGATGATTTCAAAATGACCGTGCTGCAGTAGTTAGCCCATCGGATGGCAGATTTCTATGAGAATGGAATCCAGAAGTTGGTTGCACGACATGATACGTACCTTAATTATAGTGGAGGTAATTACATTGAATGGAAGATTAGGGTAGAGGCTTTCTTATAAAATAAAATAGTAGAAAGAACTACACGTGTTGTTTTTCTAATATCGAAACAATACTCACTTACAAACACACTAATATAAAAAATATTAAAAGAAAATAGTTGACTCATGAAGTTAGTAGTAATTCTTTCTTGCGCTTGAAATATACGAAATACTTACCTTCAATTGAAGATTTAGCAAATGTAATTCTGCGACAAAAAGTCACTAACGTAAATAATTATTCGTTTTTTTTTTTCAAAAACAAAATTTTTCCCAAAAATAAAAGTTACTATTTTTTTTTTTTTTTTTACCTAAGCTAAAGGAAAGTGGCATCGTGGTAAGTTGGGTGTTTTTTACGAACTTTGACACACCAAGCTCAAAAGGTTCGCTATCACTAGTCCAGAGTCCCTTGATTTCCCAAATTTGTTTTTTGGAGCAAAGCCAAAGAGTTCCTGGTGCAGCAACCCTAGAGTAGGGGGAGATTGTTCCTCACAAGGTGTGAAGTTGTTGCTATTAATGTCTTTGTAATGACGCTATCAAAGGATGTGTTTCATTTACATAACGCTAATGCATACTAAGTGACCTTCGCATTGAGTTGAGGAAATTAACTATGCAACAATTTGAATTCGCAGCAGTACATGCTTCCAGTTTCATTCGACATTGTCTCCAACTTACTTTGAAATAATGGATACATTAAAGCGAATTAAATCGACATTTAGGAATTTTTCTGAGTCTTCATGGCTCCCTTTAAGAGATTTCTGCTTGAAATGTCCAAAGTATTATGAAAGAATTCTAATTTTGATCTAATTCCGTGTTTCCCAACTTTTTTTTGCGCTATGACCTCTCTCCCCACACCAAGCATTTCCGAAATTCTTATGCACCTCCTCCACCTTGAATGATAGGTTTTAGGAAGAAATCTCTAGGAAATTATGGAGCATACCCAGAAATTAATTTTTCAAAACATGTAATGGAGAAATTTAATTATAGTACAAAAGAATTTTAATGCAAGATGAGGCATCATGGATTTGTATTCGATACGTATTTCTGTTACGTCAAACATGATAATTTTTAAGACTGGTTATCTATTATTAGATTTCACTGGACAGAATGCAGATTTCTGTTTATATATATATACTAGCTGATACCCGCCCGCTTCGCTGGGCAGACGATAATATTATATTTTGGAACCTATACGTAAAATATCAAGAAATTTTTCAATTTTTAAATTTAATTATAATCTGAATTTAAAAATTTTAGAAATTGATTGTCTGTAATAATGGTTATCCATGACTTTCAAACATATGAGAAAAGTATTTAAGTGTTAATAATTCATCAATGAAAATGTAATTTAGTCCGTAAATCTGTCGTTGAACAGAATTCCGCATCACCGATGAGGTAGTGTGTCGTGCGATGTGTTCCCATTATTCTACATGGCGGATCCCCAGTAGGCCAAAACCATGTAAAAATTGCCAACATAAAAATAAAAATACATTTTTATATATATTTTTTTATTTTTTAAACCTGTTGAAAATTTTTTTGTGTATTACATTTCTATTGTCTTTATTTTGAATGCATGGCAATTTTTGAGAGTGACAACTACATTTTTATTTTTTATTATATCAATTTATTTATCTTAATTATTACATTCATTATTATTTTATCTTATTCTTATTTTAGAAATAGTTAAATATTAGAAAAATAGGAAATAATATGCCTACATTTCCAAAACATCTCTGTAGACAACATTCTTCGTTCGTTTTTCTGGTTGAAGGTTGATTAGATTTTCATGTGAACTAACTCTTGAACATGCCATATAAAATTGACCATGTGAAAAACAGACACTTTGTAAATCTACACCAGCTAATTTTAAACTCTGCCCTTGTGCTTTATTGATGGTCATCGCAAAGCAAAGTCTAACTGGAAACTGCAAACGCTTAAATTCAAAATGATAATCTGATGGAATTAATGGTATTCTTGGAATGAATATATTTTCGCCCTCATACTTTCCTGTAAAAATAGTCACTTCTATAATGTTTTTTCTTTGAGTTTTCACTTTGATTCTGGTGCTGTTACATAATTTAGGAGGATTTAAATTACGCAACAACATTATTGACGTACCAATCTTTAGGTAGCCTAGTGGGCAAGGTTTCGGATTCGTGGCCGGCGGTTTTCGTTCAGTCGCGGGTTCGATCCTTGGCAGCCAAAGACCCGCCGTGTAGCCGGGGCTGATGCACGTTAAATCTGTCGGGGCCCAAATTCCTCCCAATGGTGTAGTGTGGATGTTAGGAGAGGGGGGGGTGCATCTCAGGTGTCATCCTCGTCACTTGACCGTGGTTCAAAATAATTATAGAAAGAAAATGTTCTGAAAGCTGATCCTTATGGTTAAGAAGACTATTCAAAGGTTACGGGTAGGATCTAATAGCAGGAAGCTGGACTTGATCACCACTGCAGCACATTCCTGGAGGTTCTTCTATCCATTTTAAAGCATGGCACCTCGAACAGGGCAAACGTTTTCCGATACTGGCGATTTTATCATTTGAATAATCAATATCTGTTACATATAATATATATTTAAAACCAAAGCTTTAGAAGTCCATGGCACTAATTAAACATTTGATCTTTTTTCATTGTATTTAATTACAGCTGCCCGATTAACATGGGGGTTATTAGAGAAGTATTTTCGTACTGCTGCTCTATGTACTTCAGGATGGCTTTTAGTATATTTTGAAGCAGCTTCTCTATGTATTTCAAGATGACTTTGAGTATACTTTTAGCAGCTTGTCTTACTTGTTCATATCTAATTGAATTTGTGAATCTTTTTCTTCTTTTTTTTTTTTACCTTTATTTAATTGAAGAGATATTACATCATTAATAATCGATTCACTTGAACTTGATAAATTAATGATAGATATTGATTGAGTCTTTGAAAGTAGCATAGATACATTTTCTTCATTTTGTTTCACATTATCATCACCAAGATTAACTTTACTTCTATTTGTTAATCCAACTATTTCAATATAGACGTCAAAATGACCACTATTATAGTTTCCCGTAAAACGTAATCTTTTTTTTCTCTGAATAGTTTCACCAACAGAAGCTATAAGGCAGACGCCTTGATACACTTCTAACTGATAGGGAAATAGCTATGCCGCCGCCATAATTTCGCAAATAGATCCGTACGTGTTTGGTTTACACATTTCGGTAAAATATAAATCGTTAGTATTATAAGAGGCGCCAGATAGCATTTGAATGCAGCATTTAAACCGATCCCAGTAGTTAAAACACGTGTGAAATAATATTTCTCATTTTATACGCCATCGATATGTCACCAAACACCAGCAAAGATAGAGATGAAAATAAACATGCTCCGTTGCCGAGAATTTTAAAAACTTTGAAAGGAGTAGGTATTCCATCTATCCAAATATATTCAACATCCATTATTAAAAATTATAACTGAAAAGTAAATAGGAAAAGTCAGTTTGTATTAACCTACAATGAAATACTTCTGTAGTTAAAAAATATAACCAAAATTAATTTTTAAATATCAAATTATTTAAAAATTCAACAAAAAATACTAACAAAAAAATAAAGTATAGTAAAATTTTTTAGCAAAAAGTCACCCGTATTACGTTATCCTTTTTGCAAAGGGATAACTCTATTACGCTAGCAGCATATCTAAAACTGCATTTGAATAGAAAGAATAGCTCTTAAAAAATCATATCATTAAAAATAATTCTGTGTTCTGAAAACGATAAAATATCCAGCCATTTAAAAAAAACAAAAACGTTTATTTCCTAGAAACCAAAAACTAAAAATTGCCAAAATACAAAAACAAAACTTTTGCATAATGTTTACATTAGGTTACAGTTAATGCGTACATCGCAATAAATATTTTGACAGCTACTTATTTTTTTTTATCAATGACATGAATAACATACCGTTATTATTCATTTGTTAAAAGCCAACTTCAATATCTTCCTAAGATTGCGTTTAGATTTACAAATGTAATTTATCAATCATTATTAATAATAAAATACTTTTCTCTTGAATTTGAGACTTACGTCTAGGTTCCACAACAATAAAAAATTATTTTTTGCTGAGCAAAGCGGGCGGAAGTCATCTGGGGTTACCATAGTATAGCTTTTTAAAATTCACAATGCAAGGTCATTGAAATGCTTCGACTTAGCGGTGGAAGATATTTGGTGATAAATCCATCCTCCATCAGCGCATCAATATTAAATTATTTGGTATTTTCCATCTCGCACGCGCAAATCTCGCCAAGTAAACTGAATTGGTAGCAATACACAGTATACATA
>BMAW01015034.1:0-13954 GCA_019974015.1 Nephila pilipes | reverse complement strand
AGTGACTGTTGCCTGTGTGACATTTTCTAAGATCTGCTGCAAGTAGTATTTTAACTCGTCAGATAAGAGTTTGTTTGATTTGCTTGCACAACGTATAATAGTATGCTGAGTTTCGCTAATTAATTTGAAGTCAGGTTGGTCGGAATTTATATTAGAGAAATAGTAAATTAATTTCTCTAATAAATCACAGAATTTTTCGCAGGATTTAGCATCATTAAACGAATAAACTCTATTTTAAGCCTCCTCGAGGTCTAACTCACAAAGGTCAATACATGAAAACTTACTTACCTCCTCTGATGAGTTGCCTGACATTTCCATAGTAAAAAATCCAAAAGGTAGGTAATCCAAATTGAGAAGAAAATTTTCACGCGCAAGCACGTGGGAAACACACAGTCCTTTCTACAATGCGTAGATAAATTTGAAGTCACACAGTCCAAAAAAGCACTTCAAACACAGCTTGACTATCCGCTACAGGAGCAACGATTGAAGTCAGATATACCAAACAGGTTCTCATAAACGTTTCTATTAAGAATTGAATAAATAAAATGTCGCTTAAGAATGAAAAAGAGTGGAATGAAAGAGAATAAAAAATTATACATTTTTAAAAATTTTGGTAAAAAGGAATTTCTATAACAAAACATAAATTGTGAGAATCAAATGAAGGCTCCCTGTTAGTACGTTTCTGCTACTTGTTCTTGAAGTCGCTGCTTTTTTTTGCTCGAACAGGAGCGCCAAAATTTCTAGGATTGCCCACGCTCTACACCAAATCCTCTTAAAGATTGCCATAATATGGTCAGGAATCACTAACTACAGTCCTAATTTTTAAGTGCTGTTCTGCACATGTTGAACATCTTGCATCATTAACGACCTTTCGCTGCTAGAGTTATAGAATTACGTTCTTCTTCATAATTACTGTATAGTGAACACTTGTGATGTAGATATACCTATCTGATATTGTGATATACTTGAGGAAGTGACATCTTTTAAGATGTTTGGACAAAGAACAAATGTATTTGTGATACCACACCACTCAATCACTTTAGCTCCATATGAAGGCGTTGGTGCATTTTCTTGAGGTTTTTCATCAGCTCTTTGAACCCAACTCATTTAATTTACGTTCCCAATTAAGGGGACTTTGTACCTTTGCACCTTCAAAAATTCGATTTTTCAAATTTGTTTTCAAAAAATAGTGTTGAATGTTAGGAGCATTTTAAAGCAAACAGCGTCAAAATCCGACAATTATTACGCCCTGTGAAACCAAAATTGTAAATGTTTAAAGTGGCTTGTTCTGTGTAATGCAATATAAACAAACCTCTTTTTCTCAGTTTGTTATTTTCACACTTTCCCACAGGATTAAAGAAATGTTTTGCATGCAGAGCTTTAAAATTTTACATGAGTGTTGTACTTGTAGATCTTTATTCTATGAACCTCAATTTTGTTAATAGGATGATTAGATTTTATTTTATAACATGATATATGAAAAAAAAGTTACTAAATACAAACTAGATAACTATTTTAATTTTTCAAATTTTTTTAATGTAAGATAAATTTAAAATTTGAGGTTTATAGAATAAGGGCTGTTATTTAACTCTCAATAACATTTTTGTTACTAGCAAAATTACTTTTTTATTCAAAAATCTCTCATGATTGACTACAGCAACTTAGGACATCATACTCAACACCATCGATGCCACTTCTCCTCTTCCGAGATTCCAATTTCAGAATACAAATAAAATTATTCGTGACAGTAACGCCATCTATGAGCGTGAATATATAACATACTCCCCACCTTGAAAACCCAGGGTTTCAAGAAATTACAGAAGTTCATTAACAAACAGTATTACAACCTTTACACAAATTAGTAAAAACACAAGATACACAATAATCGATACATATATATAAGAAACAATAATACAAAACTCATATTTACAAAATTAAAGATTACACATTAATTATGTTCCATAGGCAATACACAAATTTTTGAAATGGCTCTTTTACAAGTACTAGATTGCGTTTTAATTTTTACAACACGAATTTTTTTTATCATCCCCAAAATAAATTTTAATTATCCTGCCCATGGCCCATTTACAACAAGGCAAATTATCTTCTATTAATAAAACTAAATCTCCTAATTTTACACTATTTTTCTCGAACATCCATTTGGATCTCTGTTGTAATTGACTGAGATAGTGACGATGCCAAAATTTCCACATACATTGAACAATTCTAATAAATTTTTGCCATTTTTTGAGATGACTCTCCTTAAAGTTTGTCAAATTAGGCTCAGTTAAAGAGGTTAAGGACCTGTTTACCAAGAAGTGTGCAGGAGTAAGAACTTCAAAATCGTCCTCGTTAACTGACAAAGGACAAAGAGGACGAGAATTTAAAATTCCCTCTATTTGAACAATTACCGTTAAGAACTCTTCGTAAGTTAAGTTTATTCCCTTAACAACTCTTTTTAGATGATATTTAAACGACTTTATAGCTGCTTCCCAAAGGCCACCAAAGTGTGGGGATCTTGGTGGAATAAACCTCCACTCAATACCTTCTGCAGCTAAATAGCCTGCCAGCTTTTCATCTGGTTTTTTAACCATTTCATGAAGCCTTTTAATTTCTTTGTTAGCTCCTACAAAATTCCGTCCATTATCTGAAAACAACCTTGCACACTTACCTCTTCGAGCCATGAATCTCTTTAGAGCTGCAATAAATGAATTTGAAGACAAATCAGAAACGATCTCAATGTGCACAGCCTTAAAACAAAAGCACACAAAAATACAAATATAAACTTTCTGTAAAGCACCTTTACGCTGAGCTTTACTCTTAATATAAAACGGCCCACAGAAATCGGTTCCAGCACAATTAAAAGCAAAATCTGGAGAAACTCTTTCCTTGGGCAAATTGCCCATGATTTGAGTCGACACGTTGGTTGGACTTTGAAACAAATGATACATTGATGAACAATTTTTCTACAACTATTACGTCCATTTAGAGGCCAGAATTTTTCTCTAACAAGATAGAGTAAAGAAGAAGCACCAATATGCAAATATTTTTTATGAAAATGTTCTATTATAATTAGAGTTAACCTGTGACCCTTTGGCAAAATTATTTGATGCTTTTTATTAAAACTCAAATTACTATTACCTAACCGTCCTCCGACTCTTAACAATCCCTTAGAATCCAAGAAAGGATTCAAAGTTTTTAATTTACTACCTGGAGGCACACAGTGTTGGTTTTGGAGACTATTAATATCCTTAGTAAAGGTCTGGGTTTGGACACCTTTAAGTAAGAATGCCTCTGCTGCATTCAACTCCTTTGCATTCAGTGGACCTGTTGTCTTCACTGCGCCCTTTAGGTTCTTGACAAACCTGAAAACATAATTTAAAACACGAATGATGTTAATGTAATTGTTACTTATTTCAAAAAGACACTCTAAAAAACTAGGAGTAGTACAAAGAGAAAGGTGAATCATAGAATCCTTATTTAGTTCTGAGTTCTTTTCAGTTCCTTTAACCTCTAGAAGATATTCATCATCTGAAACATCAGGATTGTCCTTGAAGTGTGGCCAGCTACTAGATGACAAGAAAGAAGGTCCATTCCACCAAATGTCTAATTGTTGGATCTTTGAAAGAAAAATACCTCGTGAGATTAAGTCTGCGGGATTCTCAGCAGTTTTAACATAATGCCAATGAAAATCCTTTGTATTCTCTTGAATTTTGGTGACTCGATTAGCTACAAATACCTTCAGAGAGCTGGGTGGAGTTTTAATGCAAGCCAGCACCACGGTAGAGTCTGAGTACAAATGTATTTCATGAAATTCAAGTTGTAATGATGATATAACCTTTACGATAAGTTTTGAAAGTAATTCAGCAGCACAAAGTTCTAAACGTGGAATACTTATTTCCTTGATGGGAGCCACTCGAGATTTGCTGCACAAGAGTGACACCTTAATGTCACCATAATTTGATACAGATCTAATGTAGACGGCACAACCATATGCATCTTTCGAAGCATCTCCGAAGCCTATAAGGTCAACTTTCAGTGCCTTAGAAGTTAAAACATGTCGTTCCAGAGTTAAATTTTTTAATTGACTCAATTCAGAACTGAATTTTTCCCACTCTCTACTTAAGTGTAAAGGAACTTCATCGTCCCAATCAATTTTTAAAATCCATAATTTCTGCAAGAAAATCTTGGCTGTAATTATCAAAGGTCCTAAGAGACCTAATGGGTCAAACAATCTGGAAATATCAGATAGCATTGTTCGCTTTGTTGCTGGACTCACAATTTTTTGAACACTAAAACAAAATGTGTCCTTTTTAGGATTAAATTGTAATCCCAAGGTTTTTAATGTTGTTGAGTTGGGATTATCAAAATTGTATTCTCGGTCCGACGTTGGAACATTGTGTAACAGACTAGGATTATTTGAACTCCACTTATGAAGCTCCATGCCCGCTGATTTTAACAACAGTATTAACTGGTCTTGTAGTTCAATGGCAGAAGATAAATCCTCGGTACCACTTAGAATATCGTCAACGTAAAAGTCTTTACCAGCAGCGGCAGCTAAAGGATACCTGTTTTGTTCATCCCAACATAATTGTTGAAGTACTCTTGTCGCCAAGTAAGGAGCGCACTTGGTTCCGTAGGTAACAGTGAGCAACTTAAATACGCGTAATTTCTCTTCCTTTAAACTTTTCCAAAAAATACATTGTAAATCACACTGATCTGGATGTATCCAAATTTGACGATACATCTTTTTTATATCGGCAGTGAAAACTACAGAATGTTTTCGAAACCGCAACAAAATAGCGAACAAATCATGTTGGACAACCGATCCTGAATATAAGTTATCATTAAGCGATTGTCCAGATGACGTTGCCTCTGATGCGTTAAAAACCACGCGTAATTTGGTGGTACTACTCTCTGGCCTAAAAACGCCATGATGAGGCATGAAATATTTTGGAGTTTCAGAAGTTGCCTGCATATGCCCCAAATTCTCATACTCTGTTAAAAATTCCCGGTAGAGTTGCAAATACTCAGGATCTCCTTCCAAACGTTTCCAAAGAGAATTAAATCTTTTAATTGCTATGTGTTTTGACTCGCCTAAACATGAGGGCTCTATCTTAAACGGCATTTTAACGACATAGGTTCCATTGTCTTTTCTGAAATGTGTCTTCATAAAGTGATCCTCACAAATTAAACTCTCCTCATCTGGTAATTTTTCCCCTTCAACTTCCTCAATTTCCCAAAATTTCCTTAAATTTGCATCCAAATCCTCTATTATTAATCCACAATGAAAAGTAGTTTTGTTCTCGATTGGAACACTTCCGGTAGCAACATACCCAAACACTGTATTTTGAAAAGCAATTTCTGAATCCGGAAACCTAATTTCACCCGTTCTCAAAAGTTCGTAAAATATTTGAGCACCTAATAAAATATCCACCTCTCTAGGTTTATTGAAACTCACATCTGCTAATTTGAAATTATCTAATCCTAGCGTATTAATGTCAAATTGCCTGGAGGGTAAATGATCTGTTATTTCCCGTACTACTAATAACTCAATTTCTTTTTCAAAACTTCCACTAACGTTCGAAATTTTTGTTTTTACAATCCTATTAACAACAGAAGAAGACTGATTTATTTCGGAGACCACTATGCTTCGTTTTTGTTTTTTCAAATTCAATTTGTCGGCTAAACCTTTTGAATGGAAATGACTCATACTACCAACATCTAGTAACGCACGTGCGCTCGTAAATATTCCTAAATTATTTTGAATCATGACCTTCGCAGTACTTAATAAAACCATCTTATTTGCATTTACACTTGTTGCAGTGAAAGAATGTGTAGTGCTCGCAGGTGGCACATTCGATGGAGAATTAATACTGGGATCGGGATTTTCTATTCGCGGAACAAATACATTTGACCTTGGATTTAATGCTATGCTTTCAATTTCCGAACGAGCTTCGGTTGCATTTTCTTTTATGTGCAAAAGTGTGTTATGCCGTTTTTTGCAAACAAAACAGTTAGATTTTGAATAACAATTAGCCACTTTGTGATGATTTAAACAATTAAAACATAACTGCTTATTTTTAACAACCTCAATTCTCTCCTTAACAAGCATATTTTTTAATACAGGGCATGCATTCAGAGAATGATTTTCATTAGATTTACAGACTACACATTTTGGAGTTTTAACTTCCGATACAAATACCTTTTGTGGACTGTATTCTTTACGATATTTTTGCAAATGAATTACGACTTGCGGCTTTGAGAACACATTACTATCGTTTTTGAATTTTGACGATGCATAAATATCGCACTGCCTAGCCAAATCTGGTGGCACATACCAAGATTCTCCTTGTTTCACGCCAATATGAATTTGTAATTCACGATCTAATGAATCAAATATTTTTTCGGAAACCATAAGTTCACAAACTCCCTTGAAATCATTTACCATTCTTAATTGGCAATAGTAATCAAATGCTGCACTAAGTCGCGAGGCATATTGGATATAACTTTCGTTTGGGCATTTTTTCGCTTTACGGAAATTATTTAAAACTTCTTGTGATGTGGATTGAAATTCTTTTAATACTAATTCTTTTAATTTGTCATACATACACAATTCATCCTCACTTAAATATATTGTTAAATTGGTAGCCCTTTCGCCCAAGATATTTAATAGAATTTCTGACTTAAATTGTTCTGGGACATTTTTGGTTTTGAAAGCTCTTTCAAGCGATTGGAAAAATAAATTATACGATTCTGCACGTGTCGGAACTGGTATTGTTAAGGTTTTGACACTCTTTATCAAACATTCTAAACTGGAATTTAAATCGGAATCGCTACTTGTTACATTAACATTTTGTGTTACTTTTTGTAAATTCGCGAGCTCAAGTTGTCTTTCTAATTGCGCGAGTTTCAATCTTTCTAATTCTTGCTTTCGTGCTTCATTTTTCTCGTAATCTTTTTTCTTTTCAATTATTGATTCAACTACAGTTTTTACGACTTCAAGATTATTTTTATAAATGTCGGTCTTTTCAATTAAATCTTTAATAGTAAGTACTTTGGCACTTGCCGGAACACTGATTTCTAGTTCTTCGGCAACTTCGATTAATTCACTCTTTTTAAGTTTTGAAAGCATTTTGATTGAAAGGAGAACTCTAAATATATGCAACTCATACAATGAAACTAATACACCATTTTGGAAAACATACTAAAATAAACAAAAAGTGTACTCACAGTTACCCAAAACGAAACGGACCCAATTGTAATCCAATACTGATGAAACAAAAAGTATAATCCAGTAAAGTTGAAACTATTTTCCATTAAACAGTCACATACACCATTATTCAATGTTCAATACGAAACTTTCCAATGAACGAACAATCCATCTTTTTGCTGTTCTGCAGGTCGGCGGACCACTTATGTTATTTAACTCTCAATAACATTTTTGTTTACTAGTAAAATTACTTTTTTATTCAAAAATCTCTCATGATTGACTACAGCAACTTAGGACATCATACTCAACACCATAGATGCCACTTCTCCTCTTCTGAGATTCCAATTTCAGAATACAAATAAAATTATTCGCGACAGTAACGCCATCTATGAGCGTGAATATATAACAAGGGCATTATTTAGCTTTAATTTGGTATAAGAATTACGGTTCTACTGTACATCTTTCAAATGTTATCTTGTGGGTAACGTAAGGTAAGCTAGTTTATTTTTTAAGTTTTTGTCCGCATATTTCATGTTATATAAGAAAATATATTAATTTAATAACAAAACTTGACCCAAAATTTTAAACTATACACTTTATTACACAAACCGGCAAAGTTTCATATTGAATTGAGCAAAAAATGATGATTTAAAAAGAATCGAAAAAAGTTTGTCAAAATGTTCTACTTTTGATTTCAAAAGGTACAAAGTCCCCATCAGAAAAAATGGGCCTCATTCTTACATGACATTCGCAGCGGCCACCTACTACCTTTATCATATCTGAAAAGGAAGGAATTCGCAAAGTTAACACTCTAATTATTACCTCTAGGTTGCCACATCTGGATGAGCCAGAACCAATAAAAATACAACCGTAAAACAAAACACAGAAGCTTGAGGACAGTGGTTATCTGTACACCCAAATAAAAAGCAGCACTTCACGCAGTGAGCAAAGGACCTGCATTAATCGTATTTATTCACTTCCGATAAACTCGCACGGATTCGACAGAATCTCCCTTTCCCCAATGTTCATGTAATTGCTTCTCTGTTTCATCTTCTTGGTACGTTCGAATACCTAATCGAAATAATCATTTTTCCCTTAGGGCTTATTAAAGGATTTCCACAACAATGCATTGCACAAGATGTGTGCTTGGTACTTCAGCTGTCTACTCCTAAAAATTATGCAATTTGCATAGGTGCACCTCTTATCTGTGTTGTCACCGGTCCTTTTACAATGTTCTTTGCAAATGTTTTGAATCGGCAGTTTTCATCGCATATGTGTATCGGTCCAACGCCACCGGTGGTCTTCTAATGCGCCAATTACTTCTAATGAAAATTGTCGCTGTCACTCAAAATCTGCACACTTATGACGGTCTTGTCACTAAACCACCTCTTTTTCAAACTTTATTTTTATCAGAGATGATGGCATGGTTGTCAAACATCTTAAACTACAAAAAAAAAAAAAAAAAAAAAAAAGAATTTTCTGACATCATAAATAACTTTTCTTTTCTTTTTAATTTTTTTCCAGACAGCAACTAGGTTCTGCACCAAATCCTCATTTTTATCTAGAGCAGAATTGTATAATTTGAACTATGAACTATAAAAATAACTTAATTTAGAAAACTGTTTATAAGATTAATTAATTTGTTATTTAACAGAAGTATAAAATACTCATATTTTTCCAAAGGATTTTCATGTTTCATAATAATAGACTCTCACACATTGCTTTTAAATTTTGAAATTGAAAAACATAATTTAAGAAAAAAAAGTTCCGTAAACTTGAATAAAAATTAAGGAGAAAAGGTCATTTTTCTCAAAATAATAACGAAAGATAGGAATGATTTACCTATAGTTACTCAGAAAAATATAAATTTTTCGGAAATTTTTTTTATTTTATTTGTCAAACAATAAGATATTAAAAAAATCTGTTAAAGAAAGTTTTCAACTAGAGTGCATTCGAATAGCGCAACAAATTTACTCTGCGGAGTTTATTTTTATTTCTAACACGTGCATTAAATGATTAATTTTGAGGTGACCTACAAAAATAATTCGCTTCTTTTCTTGTATTGTACGAATCTTAATTGTTTGAATGGCTTCCAATAAGAAACAATTGATTTTAATCCTAATCCCGAAATACAATTTTTATCATTCGATGATTTCAGATTTTTTACATTTTCAGACTTAATTTTTCCCTTCATTTTAATAGAAACAATGTAATCAGAACCTACTTACAAAATAATTTATTCTAATAATTTCTACCACAAAGTGTGAAATGTTTAATTATTAAGTAATAATTAGCTGCAAATAGTATCGTATTCATTTTTATAGATTCGAATTATATGAACTGTTTAATAAGATATCAATTATTTAGTGCTTTTAACATATATATTACTTTAAAAAGAAGTATTTATTACTGAGTTTCTACGACTTTTGAAAATAAAAAGAATCTGTAAACTGCATTTTGTTACGTGTTTTAAACCTTCTTATGCATGTCCTATCCAAATTTTAAAATAAGGAACATCTCACTTTTATATTTAGTTTTCAACTCTTACGATGAATTCAATCGTAAGGTTTTTTTTTCTCTTTATCAGAATCAAAATAACATTATTTAAGCATAAACTCTACATATTTTTGAATAAAATGTAAAATAATAAATTAGCATGTGTAAATTTGAAATACATTAATTAATTTCTCAAATTGAGAAACAGAATTACGGCCTATAAAAAAATTTATATTTGTAAAGTATTCAATTTTTTTTAATTGTTTTCAATTGATTCCAAATGGTTTGTGAGAATATGATTAAACATATGTTATTTTTATTATTTACTTGAGTAAGTTTAGAAAAGGAATCAAATTGTAATTATATACATATATGTTTAGAGATAAAAAGTAAAAGAAGCGAATCTTTTAAAGAAGTACGTATTCCTTCGAATGCATTCTGTCAATAAAAATATCAATTTTTCAGCCTCTCATATTTAAACATTATTTTTGTTTCCAGCATCTATATTAATATATTTTCAATTTTTAAAGATTTACACTTGCATGGAGGACTAGTTAATTAATATTTTTCAATAGAGGGGCAATAAATGAAATTTCTATTAAAAAGGTAAAAAATACAAAACTTAAATAGTTATGAAATCAAAAAAGTTTTCTCTTTCCAGCAGGTATCCGATCCTGTGCAACAAGGAAATGCAAGAGAAGTGAGTGATTTGGTTTGGTCAAACTAATCAGTAAACGAGTTTTGGAAAAATAAAATTTCCTCATGTACGACTCATCAGCAATCTGATGAAATTCTTCGTTAAACAGTGGAGTATTCTGAATGAGTGGTTGAACCTACCTTGGAAGCCAAAGCGTTTAAAGAAACACATTCAAATCGTGTATTGATAAATTGCTCAAAAAAGAAAACGACCCGTCAGGCGAACAGAGAGATATATTTACACTGTTGTTCAAAATTAAGAGAACTTTTCGATTTGGTCGATTATCTCTAGAACTACTGGATAGATTTTAATGAAATTTAGTGTGTACATATGGTTGACATAACACAAAAAAACTCCTTCGACAATTATAATACACTCGCATGATCGTGCGTAATACTCATCGGAGTTGCAAGGTATGAAACAGCAGTTCCTGAATAGAACCAAAAAATTAAATTAGGTTAATAAGGGGTAGGGTCCCCTCTTACATATATATAAGCCTCGCAACCCAATATTATGCTGAAATAGGGCAGTTTATGAGTTCCTGGGGCAATTGGTCTCACACGATCAGCAACGCTGTTTCCAGGTCTTTGATGTTCTCAGAAGGTAATTAAGAATTGAAATTTCCCTCCCCTTTAGAGTCCTAGGCATTCTCTATAGAATCGAAGTCTGGAGATCTGGCTGACAAATACATCTGGCGAATATCACCAATTTCCAGAAATTCGTAGACCAGCTGAGTTCTATGTGACGTCGTGTTGTCATCCATGAAAAGGAAATCAAGACCAACCATCCCATGAAAAGGCGAACATAGGGCTCCAAGATCTCATCCCTATACCTCTCAAGACATGGAGCCGTGCGGCCAACCAAATTGATGCCAGACTATCAAGCCTCCGCTGCCGTAATGTTCGATTTCTTGAACATTGGAGAGCAGGTAGCGGATTCATGTTTCTCTCCATATGAAAATACGGCGAAAATCACTGATTAGGTTGAACCGGGACTCATCAGTGAAGAGAACGGTCATCCACTGATTCGTGCTTTAATCTTTATGATATCTGAATCATTTTAAGTGGATTTTCCTGTTCGCAGAACAGAGCGGGACAAAAACAACAGGGGTCTGCTTGCAAACATCTTTCTCTCATGAAGTCTTCTGGAAACAGTACTCCGTGAAACACGTGTTATTGTGGTTACATACAACTCTCAAGAAAAACCTGAGAATCCCTGTACGCATTCCTATTACGCCTCGCTATAATGGACAAATATTATTCTTCTCAGGCCTTTAAGGCTCTTGGATGACCTTCCCCAGGCTTTCTCTCGATGGATTCGGTATCCATAATCTGTTTCCATAAGTTGGTCACGACGCTGGGCTCTCGAATTCTCTGCAAATCTGGATTTGAGGCTGGCCTACATCTAGCCTTCCCACAATTCGCCACCTAAATCCAGGATCTTAAAGTTAGTCGTTACTAACTTTTTCGGTTTGAATTTTAATTTAAGCGACTGCTGCAAAAAAAAAAAAAAAAAAAAAAAAACACCGAGAAATGTGGCAAAATGCGCTAGAGAACGAAATGCGTATTTTGTCATGCGAGCTTTTAAATCCTGTTTTCGGACTAGTTCCTCCCCCATACAAGTATGAGCTTACGTATTCGACGTAATAAATTTGCATCATGGTTTTGAAACAGTATTTTTTTCATTTCACTCATTTATTTTCATGAAGTTCTACAAAATATGCAAATTCTCTTAATTTTGAATACCAGTGCTTTTATGCATTCATAATAGAAGAAATGGGTGTGTCATCCGGTCACTAAACTGAATGCTTCAAAGAAGGTGAGTACTTTAATATTTCTTGAGTTGTGTTTACAATTTAAGTGGAGATATTTAATTTGCATTCTTTGAATAATTTTAAGCTGTTCTAGCGTTTATTTTTGAATGAGAAGATTTTTATGCTGTTTCTAGAGAATTTAAAAATATTGTTGTACTAACAGTACTTGAGATATATTTTTAGTTATAGTTTGAAAAATTGCCTTTTTTGGGGGAAAGGAAAAGAAAGATACGTAAAATATCGCAAGGGAGTTAGGAATGAATTCTACGTCAGAAATGACGATTTCTTATGTAAATGTTTCTACAACGGTTAATGAAGAATATGATGAAAATTTCCTGAAAAATATGTTTGAGACTATTTTTGCGAGCAGAAAATCGAAAGTGGAGTTACACCAAGTAGAACAAGAGTATTGGAGAGTTAAAAAATGAAGATTGGAGGAATTGGAAAGATCGGAAAAATTTAGATTAAAAGAGAAACAAAGACTATAACAAGCAAGAACGTAAATTAAGAGAACACGAATTTCAAATGAAATGAAAGTTAGAAAAATCCAGGGTTGAGAACGGATATATTCTCCAAGAAAGGTGGACTCATATTGATTCTATAAAATCACATTCTGCAACATTCCAGTTTTTTTAATCTTGAGAGATTTATACCAGAGTTCAACACAAATCAATCTGACATTAACACCTTATAATTTTTGACTGTCCCGTCAAAAGGGCGTCAAATGAAAAGGAAGACTAGGTGGGTCATTTATTGTGATTGTTACCTTTAGATGTAATGCAATTAATTGCTCGGAAACCAAAGCAACAAGCACAGAATTATAATTATGTAAATAATTGTTGGTTCAAAAATTAAATTAAGTCCAGAGATTTTTCGCCAAAAATATATTGAGCATAAAAAAAAGAGTTATTAGGAAAAATGGTTAATAGTGCTAGAAGTTGTGACTTTTGAAGATTTTAAGGATACTCACCAATTAAAACGCCTTCAAAATTTCATAAGATACATCACTTTCAGGATAATAATAAGCCATGGTACATACGGGACGGAAGGGACGTCATACCTTGAATGTTATCTACATATGCAGAAATTAGTTGTGTTTAAACACAAGATAAATAAAACGTTTTTACACAAGTTAAATTAATGTAAGTAATATCATCAAATTTTACGATAAAATTTTGCTTCTAATTAATTTGTTCAAAATATATTAATTCAGTCAATTAAAACGAAAAGGGCGTATTGAATAACAACCTTATGCGTAAAAATAAAAAAAAAAACATTGCTTTTCATTTATTCAATTTAAAACAGTTCCACTAACTAAAAACAGTATTAAGCATATCATAAATTTCACTTAATGTATTTTTATCTTCAAAATAATACTGTTCATATAAACAACTTTCCACTAAAATGAACTTCCAGATCATTTATTCCAAATATAATTATTCTGACTAATACACTTGCGTAAAGAAAACTTTTATTTAATTTATTTATATTATATTCATTTCATCTAATTTAATTAGCGTAAAATACTTTTGATATATTTTGTTATGGACACAATTAGATAACCGGTACGTAAATAACAATCCAGTAAGAAATTCCAAAGTTAAGATAGGGAGTGGGACCCTTATCCCTATTCCAGTTGCTGGAGCATACGATAACTATATCAGGGTACCTGGCTTAAAACGCCAATTGGGGGGAGGGAATGAACCATTTACGTCCCATATATATCCCGGCACGT
>BMAW01015033.1:158678-208678 GCA_019974015.1 Nephila pilipes | reverse complement strand
AGATCCGACGCCGATATCCCTCGTATTGCTTTTCAGTGTGACGCTAATAAAATAATCACATTCACAAAAATAAACACAAGAGCTTTCTGCGGCCGGTGGTTTTCCGACTCCGAGGAGGGGGAGAGAGTTAACGATCTTGATGCGGCAGTATCGTTTCGAACCCTGGACCATGGGTCCGAAGGAAAGTTGACCGGTCACTTTTTGTCATACCCTTTTTGCCTACCAGGCTAAAGAGAACCAACTCTTCGGGCTTGTTAGAAAGGAACTTCGGCGCCTTTGTAGAAGATCGTCGCCGCATACTCCCCCACTAGTATCATCGTGATGATACGAAGAGAAACATTGGTTTGTATAGAAGGCTGCCTTTCTTAAAAATTTTTTTAGCCATTACTGCAATTGATACACATCCCCTCCCAGTTGAACTGAGTTTTGCTTAAGACAGTTTCCATTTTTGAACCATAAGCTGTCTCTTGTTGAGTGGCAGGTCTCGTCGACACGTATACCAGAGTCGGAATATCACTAGTCGTGATTGTGAGAGCGTTTTTCTTAGTTAGACGTACAGAGGCAAGTGTTTTGCGTCGAGGGGCATATGCAATCAGTAGGTATAGGCTGTGCTGCCATCTAGTGTTTAAGTCCTGAGTCACCACTTCGGAGGCCGGTGGTTTTCTAGTGGAGGGAGAGAGAGTTGACGACTTTAATGTGGCAGCGTTGTTTGGAACCCGGGACCAGTGGGTCCGAAGGAAAGTTGACCAGTCGCTTTTTGTCATGCTCTAACAAACTAGGCTAATGGTGACGGTGATGACTTTGAGACTCAGTTTTATTCTATGTGTAACAATGTTTTTCTCCGCAGAACGCGATATGTCTTTAGTAGAATGAGAATTTTAACATCTACTGATTCTAACATCCGGTTTTGCATAAACAACGCCACTCAGTAAACTCGTTTCAGAGATCACCTTGCGGGAAAGGTTGTTATCAATATATGAGATATTATGGATAAACCTCTTAATCAAGAAAACTTTAATGACGAGGACGACATCTAAATTGGAGCTTCTGACTTCTAAGTTCCACATTATGTATCAGCAGCAGCGTCTATTTTCCGCACAACATTCTTCCGCACAGCCATATCTGGAACCCGTAATTCAGTTCTAATATAGTTCTAAGCAGCCATTTAGTTTGTAACAATGATCCCTGAACTTCCTTGATACTTGATGTATAGAAAAAAAGCTAAAATTTAATGTTAATTATTTCTTAACCAATCGACTAACGTCTGTTATCTACTAGGTCTATTATCCTAATTTATAAAGAAATTTAAACAAAGAAATTGTTAAAGACAAATCAAATACAATTTTGAATTATTACAAGACGATTCAAAAAGTAATCGTGTTAGGAATTGCATATAGAATAATTCAATGTAGTAGTGTCCATCAATTGGTTTTTCTTTTTCTAAGAAGTCCTTGAATATGATGCCCTTCGCATCTTTAAAAAAAGTCGCAATAACTTTTTTTGGCCGATGAGACCGTTTTCGCCTGAAGCAGAATCATCGGAGCAAGCCCTTTGTTTTGATTTCTACTTAGTTTCCTGGGTAAAATGAATTGAATCGGGTCTCATTGACGACGATAACTCGACTCGGAAAGAATCAAAGTTTGATTCGGCATCAAATGATTGCGAAATCACAACTAACTGATGTATCAGGGTCAAATTTGTTTGACGCTGTTTAGAAGATGGCAACGCACATTAGTTAACTCCAACTCGCCTCAGCTTTTATAAGTATTCTTTTAGGTATCCATAATTTTTTTAGAGGGCTTTCATAGCTGTATTTTCTTACTCTCTTATTTCTTGTAATGAACTGATCAACTGAAGTAGATTGCAATCGCAATAACAATCTTTGCATTTATTTCCCTTTCTTTCTTTTTTTTTTTTTATCAAGACCATAACATGATCCTCCCTCTTTTTGAGCTAGCGTGTTTTAATTAAATAACAATTTGGGAAATATACAATTAATTAATGATTAGTTTCCAAACAATTTAGAATTATTTAATTATTGAGAAAATACTTTAATTTATACAAAATAATTCGAGATAAAAACCAACGTTTTTAAAAACAGCGTTTTTGTATGGTGGTAAAGCTTATTAAGAAAAATTATTGAAATATGAGTTAAAACTTGTCGCAAATTTCTAAATATTGCATTGTTAGGCGAGTAAAAACGATTCTGCTGTTGAACGATTGCCAAAGTTTCAGAGCTCTAGATGCATGGGAAGTTGGTTAAATTAACGATCGAAAATTTGATGACACACTAACACACACACACCAAGTGAAATACATAAAAACTTTTTAAAAATACGTTGTAAAAAAACATCACCCCTCTCTCGTCTTTAAAATTACTCTCTCTGCGTAATTCAATATGTCTTCCTTATATGGCACCACCTACTGCACAAACTACATTATTAAAATTTTTTTATTGAAATATTTAATAAAACATGTCGCAAATGTCTAAATATTGCATTGTCAGGCGAATAAGAACGATTCCCAAAGTTTCAGAACTCTAGCTTGATGGGAAGTTGGTTAAATTAACGATCGAAAATTTGATGACACACACCAAGTGAAATACAAGAAAACGTTGCGATGTATCGCGTAATGTATTCGTTTTATTTCTTTCCAGGTGTCATTGGTGTATTTAAAATTGAAGAAAATGGCGAATCACACAGAAATTAGATTCAAACAGCGAAGCTCCATTGCATCATGCAACATTTTCACCTTTCTCTCAGTTGTAAAAGATCTCCTCAAATGACATCACTTTCGTTGTTACCAGAGGTGAAAGCTGCCATTAAAATCTGATATTGATAACACCACCAGAGTTCTCGGATACGTCTGCCTTTAGTCAGTTGTTGGAAGTGCATGAAAAGAGATAGAAATTATGTCAGAAAGGGAATAAAGCATTACATAGAACAGTGTTTTTTTAAAGGGGTCGGTAGCGCCCACTAGTGGACGATGATGAGATTTAAGGGGGAGTTTTGAGTCCAAGGCTAATTTAAAGAGCATTGATAACCTAATGCAACCCTTCCCCAAGGAAAATATTCGCAAGAATACTCAAAGAATTTTGATTAATTCTAAAAATAATTAAACAAATGTTTCAATAAATAGTTTTTAAATGTTTCTTAAGCAAGACTAGTTCACATTAAAAGTAGTTGTTGATACACCCTATAGCTTTGTTCTCAAAATCTTTTTGCCTAGTACATGAATAAGTCAAAGCATGCGCAGTACACTACATGGAGTCTCACAGTATGTACGCATATAAAATCGATCAAAAAAGCTAATATTTTTAAATTTGTACACGTCAGCACAAGATTGAGGCTTGCTTTCTTCGACCCACAATCTTGAATAACCTAGAGTAATGCGAATCCTTCGTTATTTCTTACTTTTCTTCTCAAAGCTAGAATATGTTTTTAGATAGCACAGAATCAAATATTTTAGGAAGAGGGAGAGAAAAATGGATATTCCTGCGTGGTTACTTTCTTATTTTGACATGAGGATGTATTTTAAAACATTTATTAAATATTTGAAAACTGACAAATTACATTTGTTTCAAGAACGAGAATTGATTAGTGTTTTTTTCTCCTGAAAAAAAAAAAGGAAGTTGTAGTAATGTTTATTTTAAAAGGGGGTGGTAAGCTAAAAAGAGGATTGTGAACCAATGTTTAAGATGATACATGTGCTTTCAGGCACAAGAATTGTGAAAAACGGGGTAAAATAAAAATTTATGGCCATAAAAGCACTACTTATCAATTAAACTTCGTATATCCTTAAAATTTCGTTTTCAAAATCAGCAAAGAAAAAAAAAGGACAGTGAAAAGGGGAGACTTCAAAAAAAAAAAACTTTTGCTCAGATATGAAAAATAAAATTATGTTCAAGCAATTAATATAACTTGTGCGCCGTTGAATAATTTTGTAAATACCTGCAAAAGTTAGAATTTAGCGAGTTATTATTAAATTTATGATACTCATAGTCTTTTTGAAAACTATACGTGCTTTTTGGGGGATGATAATACTACATAACTTAACAAAACTGTGTATAATAATAGAATATAAAATAATAATACAGAATACAATAGGATAATGTATAATCCTGAGTAATCCCACAAACTGTAGAATGAGCCGGTTTGTTGCCATCAAATATACCAAAAAGGATTTGAACTATTACTGAAAATGATATTCACAACAGGAGAAACATTCATGAAAATATAATCTTCGAATACTAATTAGGTCGTTGTAAGGTTGCTTGCTTACAAATGCTTTTTTAGATACGCTTAAAAGTTTTGTTCTAATTGACCAATTATTTCTTAAAGATCTGAGTATTAAAGAGTTTTCTTGATTGTTTTGTTACATCTACTTCGGTTAAGTTACACTGACCATTATAAAGTACCATTAATTACGATTCAACTTCCGACCGCCTAATGTGTCTGAGCTATCTTTTGGAACCTTTTGGAGGTGAATACTCACATCGTGAATCTGTAGATTAGCTTCTTGTCATTTACTTTGTAACGCCCGTTCTTCATTTTTCAACTCTAGCGCCATCTCTGAATCTAATATACTAGCCAATAATTACAGAGCTCCAATCGAAGATGCGCAAGAGCAAGATAAATTTACTTTATAAGTAATCCCTGATGAATGGATATAAGATCGTTTTTGCTCGAATTCCACTTAAGTAATCAATTCTATATTAAGCTCTTATAAGGAAATCTGAGCTTACCTAATCACTCATTCTGATTCAAACACTTCTCGCTAACAGTCAGCTCTTATCTTTGCAATTTAACTAGAATTCGAATCAATCCAAATAGCCAATTAAGATGCTTCAATCCAAATTACAAATACCTATCAGCAAGTCGTTATCCACAACTCCCTTCGTTTTTCTTCAATTCCATTTCATTTCTATATCATATTTTAACTCTATTTCATTTATTATCATTGTCTAAATCACTTCTTTTTACTTCAATCTTCATTTAATTCACCTAATCACATTTCATTTGGGTTGGGAAGAAATTGTAATTTTGTGCAATTTAAATTAATACATAGTCCCCAGAAGTTAGTGAAGAGAAAATTGGGGGGGGGGAGGAAACCAACGTCACAACTTTCTTGAAAACTGACAATAATCCAAAGGTTCTTTTAAATTTATTTTTCGGTACATTTTTACTTTAAATATGTAATATTACGGAATGTGATAATTAAGGTAAAAAATTTTCCCTACATTTCATCGACAGATGTGCGTGGTTCAAAAGTGCTTATGTTTGGAATGAAAAATGGGAATGAGTTAATTTACTATAGATTTGAACAATGAACAAGTCCATGAGTACGATGCCCATCACATGCCAAAAATTTATCTCTATAACTTTTCCGATTAACGAGATTCTCTTCGCTTTCTTCAGAGCCAATTCACAGGAAGTAATCCATTGCCTCGACGGTTGCTTGATTTATGGTATATGATGACAACTCACCATACACCAGACTCATCATACATATGTCTCATCAACTGTGACAACTTAGGGAGAATTTGTCAACGTGACACCAATTAAATTTGATCTGGCAATATATAGTAGCATACAATAGTAACAACAACCCCTTAGCAGCGACATGTGTCGTTAAAAACTCGTATTTTTTGAACCACTCTCGTACTTTCATAAAAATCAATATTAATTGAAGAGTTATTAGAAATTGTGATATTTATAGTCAATTAAGTTATAGTTCATCTCTTGACAGAAAAAAAAGATGCTTCATTTATAATAAAAAGACACTCTTAAAAGTTAGACGATACTTTTTATGAGCATAACAGGTCAATTGAAAAGTCCCCGACCTACCATAGTAAAACACAATTTTTTGGCAAAATTAGTTTTTTTTCATTCAACATAATTCCCTTCAAGGGTGATACACTGATTATAGCGACCCTCCAAAATTTCGATACCATTTTTGTAGTACGATTTGTCCTTTGCTTCAAAATAGACCTCGGTTTCGGCGATCACCTCTTCATTCGACGAAAATTTCTTCCCAGCGAACATTCTTTTAAGATCTGAGAACAGGAAATAGTTCCTGGGGGCCAGATCTGGAGAATATGGTGGATAAGGAAGCAATTCGAAGTCCAATTCATGGATTTTTGCCATCGTTTTCACTGACTTGTGACACGGTGCATTGTCTTGGTGAAGCAGCACTTTCTTTTTCTTCAAATGCGGCCGTTTTTCGGCGATTTCGTCCTTCAAACGGTCCAATAACGCTATGTAATAGTCGCTGTTGAAAGTCTTTCCTTTTTCAAGGTAGTCAATGAAAATTATTCCATGCGCATCCCAAAATACATTGTCATCCGTTGTCACATATCGACGCAAAAACTCGGGTTTGTTACGCTTGATCATCTTCAAACACTGCTCCGAATCATCAACTCGTTGTTTTTTTGGTCAAAAGTGAGCTCGCGCGGCACCTACTTTGCACAGAGCTTTCTCATACCCAAATATTTGTGAATGATATGGTGTACACGTTCAGTTGATATCTTTAGAGTGTCTGCTATTTCATTCAATTTCAATTGACGGTCATTCAAAATCATTTTGTGGATTTTTTTAATGTTTTTGTCGGTAACAACTTCTTTTGGGCCTCCACTGCGTTCACCGTCTTCGGTGCTCATTTCACCACGTCTAAACTTAGCATACCAATTCTTGATGGTGGATTTTCCTGGAGCAGTGTCCGGAAACTCGGCATAAAGCCAAGTGTTTGCTTCAACTGTATTTTTTCCCTTCAAAAAGCAATATTTTATCAACACGCGAAATTCCTTTTTATCCATTTTTTTCACAATAACAAAAGTTGCTTCACTCAAAATGCTATAATTCACAAACTAATGATCTGACAGCTGTCAAATTTATACACGCATCTTTTGAGGGTTAGGGCTAACTAAGAAACATATGGATTTAATTCTAGTAGCGCCATCTATGTGTCAGCCGGGGACTTTTCAATTGACCTGTTAGACTCTCGGTAATCCGGAAGATATTGGACCGGAGAACCGAAGGATTAATGGAAAATCGATAATAATACCGCATTCTAACAACAAAAGCTATGTATTCTTGTATAAAATTAAATACAGAACACGCAAATGAGGAATCAAATATATGAAGTAACAAAAACTACAAAAATTTTATTAGTTTGCCGTAATATAACCATAGTTAACCTATTGAAGCAGAGGGCATAAAATGATCTTTGTAAGACTTGTCTGACGATGCGAAAATGTCGGATTATTGGAGGGGCCGGAAAGGTGCAATACCGGATTAAAGAGAGACATTAATAAAACAAGGAGTAAAAAGGAATTAATAAAACTGAAAAATGCCTTCACACAAAGGTCTATGTTCAAGGTTTGTTAAAGAACGGAATGGAATTTTTAGCTTTAAAATAACAAATTTTGATTTTACATTTTAGTAGATTTTGAATCTTTTTAAAATGTTTCTTTGATATGGTTTTCGCTTGTATATATTTTATGAAAAAAATATCTCATGAACTTATGAGACGTTTCTTTTAAATAGTTTTTCTTCTGTTTTTAAAAAGGGACTATACTATATTTAACTTATCTATAAAATGGATGAATGTCTTCACATTAAGGTTTTAAAGTCAGATATTTGTGTATAAGATTTTTGGACGGAATAAAATTTTTATTTTTAAAATAGCAAACTTTGATTTCAATTTTATTAGCATTTATATCTTTTTTTTTTAAATATTTCTTTTATGTAGTTTCCCTTAAAGATATTTTATGAAAAGATATCGCATAAAATTATAAGACATTTTAATAAGTTTTTAAAATTAAGTTATAATTATAAGATATTTCTTTTAGATGGTTGTCCTTTCCTTTTTAAAGAGGGACTACTGTATTTAACATCTCTATAAAATGGAAGATAGTTTTCATTTTAAAGGTTTAAAATTTAGATATTTGTGTATAAGATTTATAAAAGAATGGAACAGAATTTTTAGTTTTAAAATAACAAATTTTGATTTCAATTTTATTAGAATTTAGTCTTTTAAAAATATTTCTTTCAGGTGTTTTTTTTTTTTCTTTCTTTTTTAAATCAATCTTTAGTAGGAAAGTTTCGTGTTTATTTATGAGTAATTATGCTCTGTGTGAGATTACTTCTCCATTTATTTAAAATAAAAGGAATTCGATTACTATTTATTCATTCAATAAATTTTATAAAATTCGTAAGTAATGCATTTAATATTTGTTAATTACATCATTTCTGTGGAATAAATTTAATTTCTAAAGATATAGTTCATGCTGAATTTTTATTAGCTGATTTGTATGTTTAATTATTCATCCTTCGGAAATTATAAGATTAATGCCTACTTTAATAGAGAATGCTATGAGAGTCAATGGTGCATCTTAAAAAATACCATAAACATCAAAAGATGAATACAAAACAGTTCATCAATCAATTTAAACATTTTTCTTTCAGGTCGAAAAACAATTTTGAGTATCTTCAAAAGAAAAGTTTATTTTAAAAAGGTTTAAAGTAGAAACTATTACTCAATTAAATTTTTTAAAAAAAATTACATTTAAAAATAAATTGGAAGGATTGACATAAAATTACAACGTGTTTTCTCGGGAAATTAAACAGAATCTAACTGAATAGCCTAATACAGGAACATATTTATTGTAATATATTTTATTTTCAGAAAAATAATGTGAGAGAGCTTCACACTCACCCGAAAAATTTGGCAAAAATAAAATATCTGATTCATCTGGAATTGCTACAAAATATGTAATAGTACGTGATACAAAATTTCTGTAGTTAGAAAAATTTTACGTCAAATTATGGGACAAATTTTCATCATAATCCGAAACTTCAAAAAAGTTTTCGGTTTTTCTTCACTTTCGTTGTACCTTCTTTTATAACTAGCATGTTTTTATTTAGCATTTTTTTCCAGGAAAGAATTATACATTATTATGGATACTAAATATCAAAAAGCAAAATAAAATAAATAATATTATTCTTTCTAGGAAACTTCAGGAGCATACAAAAACTGTCCCACGGTCGCTTTGCATATTTTTTACAGAGAGAAAAAAGTAAAAAGTTTCAGGTTCTGTTTTTTAAGTCACTGTCGCCCCCATTGCTTTATTCCCTAACTTTTTTCCCTTTAAAAAAGAGAAAATAATCCAACGCATCTCCTATTTCTGATTTGTATACACATATATGTATATATGAATGAAAAGATAATTTTTTCCCTTTGTCCAATTCTTTATTTTTTTCAACCCCCTTTTTGTTCTTAAAAAAATTAAACAAAGTAAAAGGAAGGGGGGGAGGGAGGAAAAAAATTAAACAGAAGCCTTACCCATAACAGCAGCACTCTTGCCTATCCAGGTTTTTCGAATGTAGACCCCCTCTCCCGCACCCACCCACAACATGACTACCCACCCTGATAATTCCCTCCCCTCTCCATTTTTTCTCCCTTTTTCCGAACAGAACTCTCTTAGGGAGGAGGAAGATGACATAAGAAAAAAAATATATACATCAAGAGCAAAAGTTAAGGAAAAAGATGAGAGAGAGATGGGTGAAAAAAAAAAGAAACGAGAAAAAAAAGTATAAAAGTAAAATAAAATAAATAACCACTGCTTGTATCTCATCAAGATGTTGAGAAAAGGCCTGGGGGGTAATAGAAGAGAAAAAAATATATTTATACACATTTAAAAAATGGAGAAAAAAATACTAAGAAGAGGATAAAAAAAATTTCACTCGCCGTCATAAACTGCAACGCAGAAAAGTTCCATGGAGGGTGGAGTTATTATAATTTAGAGAGGAAAAAGTGCTGGAGCCTAATTGCAATTTGCATTTTGTAATCATGCAGTAATAGATAATCCCGTCTAAGGTTGTTTTTTAAATAGCACTTTTTTTCTCTAGCGTTTGTTCTCCGCCGCGTCTTAGAGAGGCTTTATTTTTTACAATTCCTTTTTAGGGGTGGTTCTGCATCAAAGATGTTTTTTTAACGCGTGATGATTTTTTTTGTCCCTTGTGCGATAAAATAAAATTATCGATTGCTCGTTTCTTTAAAAAAAATGTAATGAATGTAGCAATTTTTTATACACAAAAAAGCAACGGAAAGAAGCGGTGAAAAAAATCCTTTTTTCTTTTATAAGCTTTCAGTAAAGAGATCTTTGAAGGCAATGGTGAAACTCAATAAGAATCTCTCTTCAACAACGTCATATATTAGAAGAGCGAAGCCCTTATTAACGAATCTTAATAATAATGCAGGCAAGTTACGCTATTTGTTTGAGAATCAAAGAGAAATTATTCTTATGAGTGCTAAGTATTATTTCATTGAAGTTTGTTTTTAAAATCAGAATTAAATCATTCAAACTCAAGTCAAACACTTGTAAAGTTAAGCAGCATATCGATTGATTCAACATTTTTTTTTTTTACTATTTATTGTGTTTTTCTTATCCTCAAAGCTTACTGTTTATCTTGAACTTTAAACATGTTCATTTTAATCAATTTGTGATAAATAATATTTTTAAAAAAAGTAAATGAAACAAGCTGTTGTAGCCTGGTTGTTAGAGTAACGAACTTTTAACTGATGGGCAGTGAGTTCAGTTCTTGACTCTAGGAGCGAATACCGTGGTGTAGTACAGTATAAACTGATGCACCTTAAATCCTCCTTGAACCAGGGCATCGAATCAAAACGACCGCGAGAATCCTGTATAACCTCAGGTCATGGATGTCTAAACTATGATGCGTTTCTAAAGGCACATTGCAATAAAAAATTTACTGGGCCACACACATACAATATTTTTCAACAAATTGAATAATTTATGTAGTTTATTGAAATAAAGTGCTTATTTTATTATAATTTTTTTTTAATTTGAATTAGATATGTATAGAATTTTCAATTTATTTTAAGTCTTGTAAAAAGTTTTCGTTTAGTTTGGATTTCATAAAGTGGAAAAATTCAAATTAATGAGATGGATGGTGCTTTTGTTGAACAAGCAAATCGATATCGGGTCAATAGACGAAGGTTGCAATTCTTAATGCATTTTCAGATCTTTGTCAGTGATCTTTGTCTATTTTTGTTTTTTTGTATGCTTCATTCCTAGAAAATAATTGTTCAATAAAATGTAGCAAAAAGCTAGAAGACAATAAAGCATGATTGTGAAATTAGGATATATATCACTTGAGATTAGGTAATCTTTATAAAACTCCAGTAAAAGAAACAATTCTAAATTTTCTTTCGGTTTGAATGTCCTTTGCAATACATTCCATTTGAGGTTGAGAATAATTGTTATTTCTAGAAAATGGGCAATGCCTCTTTTTTTTCACATGAAAGGCCTTTGGACAAAGGATTAGGAAATCAAAATACATTGAAATATACTGCATACAAAATATTGTAATTTTTCAAAAATTCGCGCCTTCGAGTGGATACACATAATTCAAAACGCAATAAATTCTCATGGCATACTAAGATGCTTTTACTTAATTTTTATTTCAAAATAAATGTCAACAGTCGATTATATATGAAAAATATAGCAAACATTTATTTTTTTTAATAAAACTGTGTAAATTTAAAATATTTTTCATGTAATTTGGTGTTGGGCCACATTTTAAAGGCTTTTAGTACACTTTAGACAGAGCATACTCTAGGCACACCACACCATTATAAGTTCAAAGAATTAGCTGAATAGAGTCACGTGTCAAATTTTCAAAATATATACCCAACCTTTCTTTTATAAGTGTTGAGATAAGATACTTTTAGATTTCTTACCAACAATAATAAATATTGTTCGAGTAACTAAGGGGCTCATTTACTATATTACTCTTCATTCGTTGAAGATTGTTATGTTTCAATGTGATATTGTTTGAAATTTCGTTTGGTTTTCAAGAAATGATAATGATATATAATAAATTAAATTACAAATTAGCTTACATTATTGTACATATTTGCGTGAAAGCTTATGGGCTTTATTATTATCAATTTGATGTTTTCAAAATTAATTTGATAAAAAATCCAGCTCAAGACGTTATCATTAATTTCTGAAAAGTTGGAGATCCTTCTTTTTTTCGTAAATTTTGATTATAGTTACATTGTACTTTTCGCTTATTTAGTGTAATGATGATGCTCTCGATTGATGAGTAGCTCATTGAACCATTCATGCTATTTCGATATAAAATCATTCCAATTTCAGTCTTAAGTAATTCACGTCATTTAAGTCTGCGATATCAAGTAATTTATATTTATTCATATTTTTCAAAAGGGGAAATATTTCAAACAAGTCTGTACTGTATTATTCTTATCTCATAGAAATTATTTGAAATTAAATTTCAACCTTAATTTTAATATTTAAATCCATTTAGTACATTATGAAAGGCACAAAAGATTTGAAAACAAGAGAACCTTGTTAGTGATTTCAGGCATAAATTTCGTTACTTAAGCTCCTGTCTCACCCGCCATTTTGATTTCATCAACTTAATGTTAATCTTGGAATTTCGACTTGAATTCTCACATCTTATTATTTGTTCTATTTGAATGCAATAAGGCATCTGAAAGAGCAAAATAATAATACTTCTGTAATTTACTTTTTCCTAAGATTTTTAAAAAATATTTGAAAATATTCTTTAAAGACCGAAAACTCAAAAACGAATAATTAAAATAAGAATAGAAATATTTTAAAAATCTAGAAAAAAAGAAATTCCACAGAATGCATTGATTATTTTTTGCTCTTCGATGCACTTTATACATTCAAAATGAGACAAATCCTAAAATGTGAAATCAATCAGATTAAAATTAACATTAATAAATAATCAAATAAGAAGCTGGTAAACTTTCTATGAATCTGAGATTTTCAGATTTTTTTAGTGACCTTTGATTAAAACTCTGATTGAATATCTGTTATTTCTATCATGTAAAAGTTATGGGGACGATGAATGACCCCATTTGCCTTTCCAGTTTCCTCCATTTCCCATTGATGACACGGGTACTTTTTGACCCCCTTCTCCTCCACCCTTTTTCAGTGAGGAGAAATCTGTAAATAGTATACAAAAAAGAGATTTTAAGTGAGTTTCAGTAAGTTTTCTCTCATAAAAAATTCTTTACATAATGAAAAGTATTATTTTTTCTAAAATCAGGACCACAAACTTTATCTGAATCATATACTTCTAAATAATCCCAAGCACAAATTAAATTGTTATGTAATAATGAATTGTCATAAAAATCTTTCCCGGGATACCCTAGCGATCCTTCTCTGTTTACAATTATCCTTCTAATCAACCATTTTTTGTCTTTTTTTTCAATTCTTTCTCACGTCTAGACCATTGTTACATCTTGTTTGGTGCAGCATAGCTACATCTGGCTCTTGCGCCATTAAAATTCCCTTTCCCTCAATATAAAAAAATGTTATTACATGAAGGTATTAAACTATGTTTGCTGCGCAGTATATGTTATTATTTAAAATACATTAACAATTGGAAACGAAAATAAACTTCTCAATGTTGTGCTCAACCTTTGAGAAAACGAAAATTAACTGTTTCTGTAAGTATTAAAATTTTAACATTGAGTATGTTCCCGAAATTCTTTACGTCATTTCAAATGGATGGATTGATTGGTTTTATTAACGTCGCTCTGGAAGCAACAAGGGGCTATTGGTGACGGACCTCAGAATTTCGAACCTCAGTCAAATGACTCAGACGAGACCTGAGCTGGCACCTCCCCCTCCAAACTTTCACGCCTCGCCATATTAAAAATGGAACAACATTTTATTGATAGATGATTATTCTTTTTTACATGAATATTATCCCAAATCAAGCGATAAATTGATGTTTGCTCTAATAAAATTTTAATTTCCTTAAAATTGAATGAAATTGCAGAATTAACAACAAATCCGGTGTAAATTTTCTCTATTCGTATTTCGAATCTCTAAACTTTGTCGAATAAATCTTTGTCGGAGTTTTCAACATTACAATCAGTTATTCAAGAGCATTTCTATTCAAAACTTAAGAAATAAAAAATACAAGCTAAGATTATATGACAAAACTACGTCTTCTGGAGAATACTCAGCGCCACTTAAAGATTTATTTCCACAATTTCTTAATTTCTGATGTCTTTTACGACCACATCTGTCCGTATCCAACCTGACATTTACGATCTTAAAATATTTTTCACCCGGTCCTTCAACTTTTAGCGAAGTTTAAACATTCTAAAGAGCGTTATCTGGAAAACAAAATTGGAAGAAAAAAAAAAAGAATCTGACTCTGTTTTGTATGTAGACCGTGCCGGGCAACGGGCTGGAACTCTTTGGAACTTTTGGAACCCCCGCCCCTTTCAGTAACGCATCCCCCTTTTGTGCCCATAGATGGAGAATTCTTATTCTTTTTATTTATTTTTTCAACCCCACCACAAGGTGGATGCGGATCAGTGAATTCTTTTGATCCGAACTCCCACCGCGCCCATATTTGTAGGGCTAAAAACGAAGGTGGGTGAAAATGTAGATGCTTACATGATTACTGGAATTTTTTTTTTTATATTCATACACTGGTGTGTTTGAGTTGTTTAGTTTTGCTTCTGTGTACCCCTCGTCGCTTTCGAGGAATTAATTTATTTTGCCAACAATAGACGAGAAAAGATGAAGAATTTTTTCCGTGAGGATTTATATTATTTGGAGATGAGTGTTGTTCAACTTCCTCGATGTTGTGGCCTATATTTAGGAGCACTTTGGAGATGGAATTTATAAAAAATGCAGCATAGTTGCTAACAATTTGTTTCAAGTAGTTTCTAATATTGATGAGAAATTGCTAGATAAATATTTGATTCAAATATCAGAGGAAATCAAAACTCTTCAAAGACAAAATCTTTTGTGATTGGTTTTTCTTGATAATTCTTTTGATTGCCTTCCACTGCATCGAATGTGAGTTGAAATGAAATGGGTTGCTTAAGAATTGTTATATTTAGTTAATCAATAATCCGCAATATTCCTTCACGAATTTGTCATTATATTATGCTTAAAAATTTCATTAGTTTCATGTGTATATCAGTGACGCACAAAGAAATTAATTTGGAGGGGGGGGGGCATATCGTCATCGGCATGAAAGAAGCAATTTTGTAATTTAATTTACCGATTGGTAAAAAAAAATAAATAATACGCTATATTAATCTTATTCCTTTTATTTAAAACTGTTCTAATTTTGATATAATTTTATCAAGTTATAAAAGTTGCAAAAACGAAGATCATTCAAGAAAAATAATTCCAATGCCATAAGAAGAAAACTTGCAATTTGAGAGGGGGTATTTTATATAGGAAAGCACCCTTCCCCTCCTTCTTCGTCTACAAACACTGACCCAAAGGCACTCTTTCAGAGACAACAAATAACTTTTCAATTCTTTTCTCAGAATTTGGCTTTATGGTATTCAGTTTTTTCTTCGTGACGAAAAAAAAAAATTTAAGCATGAGGAGAAAAAAGAATTATTATGTTTAAAATTTAGAACATATAGAATAGTAAAACAGAATCATCCTGAAATATTTCAATTTCGAGAAAAATTCTTGAAGGGGGCGTATGTCCCTTCGAACCCCCTCTAGTTACTCTACTGGTTTTTTAGTGTTATTAAATGCAGCGAGAACACATTAACTAAGTTGGCTAACAAGCCAAATAAGTTGAATTTTAAATTTATGTAGTTTATGATGGAGTTTTTAAAAGCCATGATCTTTTTTTCAAAAAAAAAAAGAAAATGTAAACAGTGATCATTGACGAGCTTTGTGATTTATTATTAATTGTTTTATATATTTATTTAAAATTATTGTATTTAAATAAATATTTCTTAAGAATTTTATCATTGACCATGATATTGGACAGACATTGAAAAAGATTCATTGTAAGCACCATGTGATCCCTGAATTTGACATGTTTGAAGTAAAGTAAAAGCTTATTTAAAATAATATCAATATTAAAAATAAATTAGTATTTCGTTATAAAAGTCAAATTTCATGTGATTCATTATGCAATTAATGAAAATCGATTAAAGAATGCAAAATTATTTGCTAGCGTATAGAGAAAACTTATGAGTTTCTACCATGGATTTTGATTTATGGATTCATGAAAATCCTTTTCTTAGATCCTTAGTCTGCGAAACATTGCTGTTCAGTGAAGCCACTTCAAGTGATCCATGCAAAAGTCGAAAACACTATTAAAAATTACTGCAAAAAATCAATACAATGCGAAACAGTTTTTCTATGGCATTGCAATAACACAAACGCGAGTAACAAAAAAAAATTACGAGTACTCCATACGTGTAAAACTTCACATATTCTAAAAAAATTACAAATGCATTCTATAAAAAATACACTATTTATTCCGTTTACGATACATGGAGTATCGTAAACGGAATACATATGTAACTGCTATGAAAGTGACATCATACACTACTGTGAATGGTATTAAATACAAAAAAAAAACAAGCACAGTATGTCACAATGACTGTCAGGTAATGGGGTACGTGCGGAATTATTCTAGATTTCTGTAGAAGATTAATGTACCTAGATTTATTAAAAAAAAAGCTCTATAAACACATTATTATTATTTTATGTTTATGAATATTATTTTGTATATGTAAAATATACTATTCTTGCACTAAATTGTAATTTGAATGAAACAGACTCAATCAGTATTTAAAACACGCTTTTTTTATTACAGACAGGTTAGAATAAGATATTAATGTTGGTGTGGTTTTCTAACTGAAAAAGTAAGGATCAAATGATTTAACATCAGATAATAATAATTTGACATTCATTAAGGTTTTGAAATCATTTGATGATGCAAAGTTAAATTGTGAAACTAAATTAGATATATCATTTTTGTAATGTGATTCCAACTCAGGATTGTGATAATTATCTTTAATAACTTTTTATATATTTCCATTACTACATTAACTAAAACAAAATCTAATCAAAGACGAGATAATTCGAATAACTTTACTTATAAGATCGAGGATAAAATCATTAGAGAACTTTTTCTAGAATGCAATAAAGTTTATCAAGTTGTTCATAGACATAATAAGGTTATCACCCGTGCTTAAAGCCCTCCTGCAGAGGTCGTTTTTTGTAAGGGGGTGAATATGGGATATCATACGATCCCCTCAGAGCAGAACAGACCTAACTGAGTCTCCAAGTGAAGTAAGCGAGTGATATGACACTCGTGAGTAAGGAGTGTAAATAAAGAATTGTTGTTGTTATACAACCTGGTCTCTTTTTGTCTCAGGACAATGGTAATTCTATAAGCAAATGATTATTAGCTAAAGATATTATTAACAAGAAGTAAGAGTATAGGAAATGTTGTGTGCGTGTGTGAAGAATAGTTTTAATAATAATTATTGGGTAGGTAGGAATTATTTAAGCGATAATTATTTTGAAAAACAAGTAAAAAGATGCGAAAATATAGTAAATGTAACATTTCAAAGAAATAAAAATATAATCTAACACTCGTACTTTTATTGATATCGTAGAATAAATGTACAATTTTCTGTCATGTCTAAATTTATCATTCATTTGAATAATATCGAAATTTTTTTCCTTCCATGGAATGTTATTTATAGTCATTTCAGGATAGGTAAACAAACACTCGTGCTTCTTTCTTTATACATATGATTTCACTTCGTGATGGCTGAATTTCATAAAATTTTTACGACGGAGGAACATGCTTCAACCATTAGTTAAAGAACATTAAAAGACGTATGCAATGATCAAATATAAGATATAGCTTACAGACTTTCATATAGACCGAATTTAACTGCGCATCAGTGCTACTTCTCATCTCGAATTTGGTTATATGCCTTAATTTTCTATATTATATATACTTATGTTCATTAATTAATATTCTCTGAAGTAAAAAAAATCATATGCACTTAATAAAATAGCTATGGGCTTGAAATTCACTGCTTAATTGCTTTTTAAAGGGATAGGCAAATTATACAAATTCAGAACAATAAAAACTTTTCTCAAATTAAATAACTTGAAATTGTCGTAATAATAGCAGAATGTACCAAGCTGGATACTGAAACTACAGTAAGAAAAATACTAATATTGTGGGTAGTTGGATACTCGTATTATAGATGCAGCAAGAAGAATACTACATTTGAAAGCAACTGAATACTTAAGTTGTAGCTAGAAGAATACTAAGAATACTAAAGTTGAATACTAGAACTCTAATAAGAAATATTTTAGAGTTGTGTAAAGCTAAATACTAGAGGTATAATAAAAAAGAAAGCAAGAATTCTTGTAAGACAAGTCTAAAAGAGTAACAAAGAGAATGAAGGAGTAGTAATATTACAGGGTGACCATATTAAATTATCTTTATAACTTTAAACTGTTATATCTTTATAAAACTATATTAGATAATAAAAAATGGTTTTCAACATGTAACAACATACCTCATAAAGTTTTATTTCCTCACACATATACATCAATGTGGGCACACCTAGTGGCATTGGCAACTTCCAACTGATATTCAATTTCTCTGTGTGCAATAATTTACGGTACCCAATAGAGAGAGAGAGAAAAAAAACTGTTGCTAATTAATCTGGTATCTATAATACGCAGCAATATGACTTTTCTCTAAAAAAAAAGATTAAACCTTCTTTAGTTTATATGAAAATCTTTATTCAGTTTGTTACAGATGAATTAAATAGCCAGTATTGCTAAGCAGAATATTCCGATTTGAAAATCAAACATGGGGTCTGTAATGAAGCCTTTACAACTAAGTTTTGTCAATCATTAAGTCTGCTCCTTTTGTAAAGTAGGTATATTGATAATTAGCTGTCCTGGATGCAAAAATTACCTCCGTTTCATTAAGAAAATTTGTAATATTTATTCTAAAATAACGATTGAGATCTTAAAGCTCATTTCGTTTTATGTTGTGAACCAAATGGTTTCGAAAAATTCCTTTTTCAAGTTTAATTCAGGCATTGCATTCGTGCTACTAATTAGTTTTAACCATTTAGAATTTAAATTTTTAAATCAAATTAAAGAGGTTTTTGTCTAATGTTAGAAAACAAAAAAAGTTGGAACAAAAATTTAAGAATTATGTAACTAATATCAAATTCGAATTTTACCAACGTATAGAAACAGAATATTTTAATAAACTTTTCAATTCGAAACAGTTTTTTTTTCCTCTAAACATAACTAAATATTATAAGTGGCGTAGAAATCGATGATTTCGAAATGGAAAGTCATGTAAGCTAGAGAAATTACACAAACACAAACATTTTCCATGTTTTGTTATTGTATCGAACCAAAAACTATGTTTTAGAGAGCATGTCTTTGGACTGAACGAACTCACATAAATATTAGAACATTAATCTGAAAAAGAGCTTTTAGTCTAGGATTTGTTCCTTAAATTGAGACTAAAACTGCCTGAAAACCTCTTTCAAAATATGGCAAATCAAACATAAAACTTAACGGTTTTTTCCTTTCTTCCCCTTCTCATATCGATATTTAATCAGGTACTCAACTTGTGGTTAACTGTAAGAGCAATGAACCATTCTTAGAGCCGGAACCATTGCATACTTATTGTCAAGGAATATTTTCATCGTCATCTCATAATTGAAGAAGCAATTATTATAAGTCCCCTTTTGTCTTTAGTATTCTAATCAAACTTTTTTTTCGTTCTCACGAACTTTTACTTGGTTTGTAAAACAATGTAATGTTGTTGTTTGTAAGATTCTAATGGAAACATTTGTAAGAATCAATCCAACATAATTCTTGAAAAACATTTTTAATCACGAATATACATCCTTCATTCTTATAAATCGAGTCACATTTTGAATATTTGTGGCATTTTTGTCATGAAACATCACGAGGTCTTCAATTAATTCTTATAGTAATTATGATTCTAGAATTTTTAAGAAGAAATTAAAACAGTTCGCTTTATTTAACTAAATAAAGGAGTAAAACAAAAATAAGTTTTGACTTGAGATAACTTATCAGAAAAAGAAAAAGATAACATTAATAACTACAGGAAATGAAAGAATATAAAACATGCAGTTTAAAAATTCGTGAATCTAGATATTACTTTTAAGTTTCTAAATGGTAATATTAAAAATTCTATCCATTTAATTGTTGAATTCACGTAAACCTCTAACAGAGAGAGAGAGAAAGGGAAAGAGAGATAGTGATAGTCCTTTGAACATACTGCAAATTACATCTATCATCAATCTGTACTCTAGGCAGTGTCTAAATAGTTCTTACGTAATAAAATAGAAAATGCACTTCACTTCAAGTCTTTGCATAACTTTAATCAAGTTTTTGTTACATAAACAAACTTTAGAAAATGATCTACATTTACAAAATGAAATAATTAAAAATAGTTGAGAATTTCACAATATATCAAAATTACATAATGTACTTTAAGACATTAATAAAATGTAGCTCATAACACTCAAAAAATTTATAGGATAGTAATTTTTATGATTATAATGATTTTTCTTACAAATTGCATTTATCTTTTAGTTCCCTCCCCCCTTTATTAGGAACATAATCTCTTTGACGAAAAAAATATTGCGATTGGCAACGAACCACGTAATTTTGAGCCTCTGTCAAAGCTGACGAGACTACATCTGACCTCAGCACCTCACTCTCTCAAACTAAATTAATCAACCACATAAGGGGACTTTGGACCGATCAGACTTGTACATTAATCCAGCTTCACCGTAGGCTTTTACAGCTATGAGGAGGCAAATAAAAAAAGACAGCTTTCTCTGTGTCTACAACTATTATGGCTTTCTATTAGAGCTTTTTATTTTATTTATTTATTTTTTGTCTCAAAATTCGACCTGTTTTGATTACATCTCACTTAATTGTAAAATTCTGCTTTTAATACAACTCAAGAATTCACAAATTAGATTCCAGGCTTTTATTTGTATGTACAAAACAAAAGGATCTTACACACAACTTTAGAAGTGAATTTTCCATAAAGAACACAGTTCCATTAGTAATTTTCAGGCCGCAGAAACTGAAATACATGCTTAATTCTGAATGATGCAAATAAGGTTTTAAAAACAGGCTATCAAAGAAGTTTAGCTAATGATCTACTAACTTTAGCTGTATTCTGGTTTCTATCTAAAAACCTTTTACACAAGCGACGCGAATAATTTCTTTATTCCATATACATTCTGTTTTATTCCTTTTTGACATATAGTACTATACATTTAATATAATCTAATATAACACATCGATCAACTGAGATCAACATTGAAAACAACATTTTTGAAAATTTTTTTATTCATCAACCATAACACTTTGTTAATCACCTTTAGGGTGATACAATCGTTCCAACGCTTTCCAAATTTTTTGGCAAGAAATCTTTGTTATGAGTAAATATGATAAACAGCTTTCTGGATCATCGACTCGTTGTTGTTTGTTCCATCAAAAGCACCATCACCCACTTGGAAAACCTTTTCACTTCAGATTTTCTGAAAACCTTTCAGTAAATACACTTCCATTATGATATCTGTGTCATTCAGCACCACGGAGCTTCACTTTACGATCTTCATTATAATTTTGTCACTTCCACTACATTTTCGGCATTCCACAGGTTCACCCGAGCGTCTCATTCTTTGTGCCGGTACGACCCGTTTAAACTCGGCAAACCACCGACAAATCGTTGCTTTGATGGACAAGAGTCCAGGGTAACATTTTCAATCCATTGTTTCGTTTGACGGTGTTTTACGCATTAAAACAATGTTTTTCAGAACACGAAACTCGGTTTTCCCATTTTTAAACAAACTAAACAACTTACTCTTAACTCGATAACTCAGCTGTTTTGGTCCGACTCGACTTAAAATTTTGACATGTTTCAAGCAAAGGTTGAATTTAGAAAGACCTGTTACTGGTTTTACGAGCCATCCTGGGTTAGTTCGGGAGTTATTGATTGATGTGTTAGTATATACTAAATTTAACTAAGAGATATATTTAAAGGAAATAATTTTGACCCAATAAAAGTTGAATGAGTATTTTTAAATGAAAAATATACGATTTAGATAATCTGCAAAATTATTTGCTTTAAGAATTCCATTTAGTTTTTATTTATTTATTTTTGAGTATACGAAGCTCTTCAATTAAACAATGAAATGAAATAATCAAAATTAATGAATACTAAGAAATCAATGTCCTATGATTTGCATTAACTAATCTAAGAAAATATTGATTAGATAATTTTAGTGATCTTTATTAGGTAATAAACTTTTTCATTATTTCACTACATATTCTTCAAATTCAGTAGCTGGATTAAATCATCCTTTGCTTCTGCTAATCGATTAGTAAATATTAATAACTAAAAAAATGCTTTTATGGAAGTCGAAGAAATTTATATGGATTTTTAAAATTAAATTAGTAGTTATATAAATACATATACCCTTAATAGTTTTTTTCAAGAAATAACTAAAAGTATAATACTTTAATGTACGGTATGTACATAGTAGTTTTTAAAGACTTGGCATGATAAGCAACTGCTTTATCTCATGTGTCAAAAGACTACATTATAAAATACCGTTTATGTAAACTTACATCAAAGTGAACCTTCACAATTTTACAAGGAAATATCTTAAATTGTTTCGAAAGGTCATTTTAATTCACTAAAATATCTTTCAAATTTTACCAACCCACACTATCTCTTATTTAAATTCTTTATTATCCATACCGAACAAAAATATTTATTAAACTACATTTTCAAGCAAGTAAAATAATTCAAATAATAAGCTTCAAAATAGAACTTTTAAGCCAAAAGAATTCCTATTTAATTAAAAATGGATAATTAAAATTAATTATATTTTTAATAATAGCAAATACGTATATAGACAAATGTTTTCAAAGCACGTTTTACTATTATTATATCGACCTTTACAGTATAGATACACTCAGTTTATCTAAGCATTCTTTTTCACCGAGTTTCGATGATCATTCCGAATCGAAAACCTTTTCTTGATACCGACAATTCTTTATTAGATTGGCTAAATATAGTTTTATGACTTCTTCGACTTTTAACACAACGAAAACTCCATTGTTTCGTAGATACTTTAGTTTAATTAAATTCTCATATATCATCTTTTACTCAAGGGGTTGCTATGCTTCTTTAAAATAGGGACATCGTGCAACTTAAAGACAATTATAAACAAAACGACTCAGTTTCTTTGAAATCAAGCGTACAGTTATTCTGGGAATTCCTTTTAGAACAACTATAAGCTTGAATGCTCCTTATATTGCTCAGTAATTTTATTTTAATTTCGATTGTTTAGTCATAACCATTCCTTTAGGATCATTATGTATGTTGATTAATGTTTTAAAATTATTTATGCAATATTTTTTTCCAACACCTAGTAAATAAAAATATATTATTCAAAAATTAATTGCATTTTTAAATATTCCTTATAGGGTTAACAGAAATGAAGTGTTTAATTTATACGTTTCTAAAGGAATCATGACGTAATTCTTAGTCAAAAATTTACAAGTGTTTTAACATATATTTTGAAACGATGAATAATTTTTGTAGACAAATAAACAAACAATGAAATTGTAGGTTCTTGGTCTTTATTTTCCTATGGTTAACAACAAGAAATCATGTTAAATGTTATTTTTTTTGTTTTTGTTTTATACTGCTGACATTTTTATATATATAATATTTTCAAGTAATTTAAAATTAATCATAATTGTTGATTTGCATTGTGTTGTTATAAAGATGAAAGCCGATAAATGATAAATATTTTAAATGAATGTGTGAAAAACCTTTTAATTTCTTCTCCTAAAATTTAATCTGCATAAAGAGATACACAATTACAGCTCTTAAGAATTTCGAATAAATATTTTGATTATATTTAGCTGGAACGAAAAATATTCGATTTCAAAACCTTAAATATCCAAAACTTTTCATAAAGAATAAGTGAAGTTGAAAGAAAACGAGAAGAAATTATCTGTGCATTACCAAGAATAGCGATATTATAAATGTATTTATAACTTTATCTATAAGCCCAAGAAATAGGAATCTTACATTGTAAAAAAATAAACCGTTTACTGAAAACTTTTAAACATATACTATATCAATGACGATTTATTAACAAATTATTGTTCTGTTCAAAGTAATTCTATTTAATCAGAAGGCAAACGAATATTTATTAAAATGCCTTTTACTTCATAAATTATAAATTAAACAAATTTATTTAAATAACTAAAATGGGGAAGCAAAAATAGAAATTATTCTCTTTTTCATGTCAATTTCACGTGAAACTTTTTATGTTATTAAAATTTCAGTAATATCTTTGTTCACCTTTTTACAAATTAAATGAAGAAAAATACGTTTCTTTAATCTTGTCATGTTAACAAATCATTTTTAAAACGAATTTGAAGATTCAAGAAGTCTTGTACAAAACAGTAAAAAAGACAAAAATACTACATACAAATATACTTCATTTTAGTATCCTAATGTATGTGCTTGGAGATATTAATTTGTATTTTTTCCCGAAGTTTTCTCGAACGCTTTTATATTTAGAACAGTTCAAAAGGTTTTAAAATGCTTTCATTTGAAACTTTACTTTTAAAATCACATTTAATGAACATTTACTTTTAGCGAAATTCTTTAAAAAAAAAATTAGCATAATGTTACTTTCTCGAACGATTTTAAGAAAGCTACCCATTCCTTTACACAATATCATTGACATATATTCATATAAGGTTAAAGTTAATTTTAGTTTAAATGAGTTTTGATGCATAAAATTTTTCAAAGAAAAAAAAACCACAGGGCATTAATTATTTTCACAGTTAAAATACGAGTAGTGTCTTTTTAGAATGCCTTTTCTTAACAATTCGTTAGAATTAATCGGTGAAAATTCAAACCCTTCCAATAGTTAAATATAATTTTTAAGTAAATTTTTAGTAAATTAAAAGAGAAATGTGATTACCACCGTAAAATGTGGCATGTTTTATGCAACAAGAAAGAAAAGCAGAAAAATGAATAAGAAAGAAATTTTAAGTAACGAATAATAATTCTATAAGAAAAATGATACATATAAACTTCTCAAAGAAATCAATCCAGTGTTTACAAAATAATTTAGAAACATGCTATTTATATATATATATATATATATATATATATATATATATATATATATATATATATTGAGCAAAAAAATATGTGTGTTACATAATAATGCGATGAAAACTTTTACTCTCTTTGTTGAAAGTATTTTAATACTTGTACTATATGAAACGATTAAAACTCACATATTTCAAATGTGGATAATTTTAGGCGATAAATATGTATAATTGAGATAATATCTATCAAAAAATTAATACATTTTATTTACAACGCTCATTATACTTCAATGTTTATTACATTAATGCAATAAACAACCTCTAACTGTTTACAAAATTCATCGAACACACATATATTTATATAATAAACTCAAGTCAACGTCGTTTATAAGCCCTTTACAAACCTAATAAAGACCTATCTGAAAAATATTTACTCTCATATCGTCTGACAAAACCACCAATTAGAAAGGGGAGGACAGACAAGTCTTATCAAAAGCACCTGCTCTGGCTAGTTGAAGGGATTAAACGAACCAGAAAGAAGGGGGTGACGACCCCACCGTTACGATTTCCACACCCCAGCAACTGTGTAAAGAAATCTGTCGTTGCTCTAGTAAAATAAGCACTCACTCTTCCAACATTGGACTAACAATTTTTTTTTTCGCTTCGAGAACAAGTGAATCTTTTCAAAAGTTCTGACTCGGTTTTTTTTTATCGCTTGCACGATTTACAAACAACCAAAAGAAAGAAATCCGTTGAGCAGCTGGCTCGTAGATTCCCTTTTGGACAGAGGGTGTGACACTTTCTTTCCCTCAACTGCATATCAAAAGCAGAAAAGATATCGCCTACACACAACTTTCTCACTCCCGTATCAACCCTTATAAAACATCCGTCGTCCTCTCTACTACCGCGCGCCCCCGTTTTTTTCTCTTTATCTCGTTGATTGTTTTCTTTTTTAGTATCCACACCCACCCCTCCATCTGCGGGCCCACCCTGAGGTATCACGTGATTTCAATCAATTGACGTCATACGGATGGGTCGTGTGGAATTTCGCGCCAAATTTATCTCGCCAATGAAAGGCTTTTCGGAGAAATTATCGGAGATGAAATGAGGCCAAAATTGGGAGGTCAGGAAAGGGGATGGGTCTTTAATTTGAACAAAGTTTAAGTCTCTGAACGAGGGCACATAACCCCATAAATAAGTAAGGAACATTTCTCACTCTTATGTAATACATACCAATAACCGGAATGCTTAAAAACTATATTTGCAAATTCGGAGAATTTCCCGAGGGGGCCCGCCCGGAATTCTCAGAAATTACGATACCATTATTATTTTCCTTTTCCCAAGCAATAATTTTAATTTCCTTTTTGAACGGCCAGAGGGCAAATGCACTCCTTTGGATGTGAAGTGAGTCCATATTAATTTTAGGTGTGCGTGATTCAGCTACAATAAAATTTCTACTACAGGTGAATTCATACAAAATCGACAGAGGGCGGGGCCCATTTTTTTTTTCTTAAAATAATTCGAGATAAAAACCAACGTTTTTATATGGTGGCAAAGTTTATTAATTATTATACATTAAATTCAAGACAAACACATAAAAAAATTTAAGTATAATTTCAATTTAATCAATCATTTATCGAATATTTTTTATTGAAATTTTTTACAACACATACAAGCCTTTCTTTCTCAGTTTCCAAATATTTTTCGATTACCAGATCTAACCGCGTGGAGATGAGGTGAGGCTAATTTGAGTATGATTGGCTAAGTGTAGATAACACATCGATCAATAACTCCCGAGTCTAAAATTGAAAACAACATTTTTTTTGCAAAATTTTTTTTTATTCATCAACATAACACCTTTTGTTAATCAACTTTTAGGGTGATACAATCGTTCCAACGCTTTTCCAAATCTTTTTTTTTTTTCGCAAGAAATCTTTTTTGTTGCGAGTAAATAGCGATAAACAGCTTTCTGAATCATCGACTCGTTGCTGTTTTTGTTCCATCGAAAGCAATCGCGGCACCCACTTGGATAAAACCTTTTTCACTTCACTTCAAAAAACCTTTTTCCTGGTCCGATCGACTTAAAATTTTGACACGTTTCAAGCAAAGGTTAGTACTCTAGAAAGACCTGGTTACTGGTTTACTACGAGCGCCATCTCTGGGTTAGTCTCGGGAGTTATTGATCGATGTGTTATATCTACATGTATTACGCCTCATACTCTTCTAGACCTAAAAACATGGACAAAGGCAGGCATTTATTAGCCATGCCAACTTTGATCCCGAAGGATTTATCGATCCTAGTGCTGCTGAAGCAAAAAAAAATTTAAAAAATTGTCGCAAATGCCTAAATATTGCATTGTTAGGCGAGTAAGAACGATTCCTAAAGTTTCAGAGCTCTAGCTTGATGGGGAATTTGGTTAAATTAACGATCGAAAATTTGATGACACACTGATACACACACAGACAGACAAACACCAAATGAAATATATTAAAACGTTGTAAAAATAATAAGATTTAACTATGTTTGTTTCCTTTATTATACACACAATACTCACTTAGTCCTTCATCTAAAAATATCTAATCTTCATGGCTGGGTCTTTAGGGGCAGAAGGGCTCGAATTCACGACTCGACACAAACAACATTGATCGTAAGTTCACAACCACGATCATTCGGATACCGCGGTCAAACGTTAGAATTGAGTATTAGAATTGAATTGTGTGTGTGTAATTTTTGTGATGTACATTTATTATTTGTACTTTTTAGCAATACAATTATAGATAAATTAGAATAAAGCTTATAAAAGAATTGGTCGTGATCGAGATAACCTAGAGGTCATAGCCGCGGGTTCGCGACCAGCGTTGTATTCATAGAGTCGTGGGTTTCAGCCCTGATGCCATTAAAGATTCGCTACTGCACGTTAAATCTGGCCAAGGTCCCAATTACTCCCGTTGGCATTGTGTGGAAGTTTGTAGCGGAAAGTGCCAGCTCAGGTGTCGTCCTCGTCACTTAACCGAGGTTCAAAATTACGAGGTTCATCCCTCGTGTTGCTTCTCGATACGACGTTAATAAACAAAAAAAATAAGCTCAATAATAGTTAATAAACTCAATGAGTTAATAAATTCAAAGTCCACCCCTGCAAAAATTGGTATCATTACTTATTCACAGAAAACTAGCAGATTTATCATTTATAATTTTTATATATAATGAAAGTTTACTTATTATCACTTTGTATGACATTAAAATTTTGTATTTTTCGTGAATTAATTTTGATGCACGGATTATCGTACGGCAACTTTGTTCATTACAAATGCAGAAATGTTATTTTTTGGATGGGAATGTTATTTTTTTGTATTACAATTTTGAATGGGCAGATTAAAATATCAAAATCTTGTTTGGGTGGATGCAGAAGAATTTAAAACAAGTTTTCCTCATTACTATTGGAAACTTAATTTTTTTTTCATGACTTGTACCTCGTTTTTCTTGTATTGCAGAATTCAGATAAATAGGTAACTAAAATGATAAAAGGAACGATAAGATTCAGATAAATAATACAATCTCAGTGTCAATCAAATCGCAGAATCGCTAAAAATGCAAACATTAACCTCGATGATATTTCAAATAAAATATTCGATGAAAAAAAAGTATGTAATGCATTTAAAACATGAACTACAGGAAACAACTGTTTATTTTATTTCTTATAATACTACGACCAATCTACTCTTCAAATTATATAATTTTCTATCGGATAAACTGGAAATTTAAAACTCTTAAGCAATCACGTAATTAAATCGTAAATCAGTTGTATAATTTTAGGAAAATTGCTTAGAGAAAAATGTAATTCACTTGAATAATTGGTTTTAAAATAGAGATAGGATTATTTTCTTATACAATTCAGGATAAAAAAATAAGTGATGTGTCATACAATTAAAACTTATGCAATGATTTTAAAAAAAATGATAGATCATTTTCGTTTATGTGCTTCGACTTTTGCATTACAAAATGTTTCCCAACCATCAATGATTAAAGATTAAAGAAGAGGTAATTTCTTTGAATTTCAAATGATAACAATCACGAAATGTATTATTTTAATATTTATTTTTCCGAAAATTTAAGGTTTTTTGGAATTCCTCTTCTCCCCTCCCCATTTTTCTGTTATGTAATATATATATATATAGCAAAACAACTTCTACAAAATCTGATATCTGAGTTTTTGTTACTTTAGAATGAATAAAGAGTTTTATTACAGAAATTCTATTCCATTTCAATTCTATCTCAGTAGAATTCAGATTAGATATAAATTTTATTTAGATAATAATTTTCATTTTAAAGAAAACTCCAATCAAGGCTTACAAAAATTTTAGTATTCATAATCTCTAAAAAAACTTAAGTTCCCTAACAACCTATGAGCATGTAGTTGATACATACTAAGATAAGGTAACCAGACGTCCCGCTTTTAGCGAGACAGTCCTAATTTTTAACAATTTATCCCTCATTTCGTGGGGTCTTAAGAAAGTCCCGATTTTTAGAAGGAATGCACGACAGCTAGGGAACGGCGGGAGAACGGGGAGGGAATATACGGTTTTCGGCTTCCATGTAGCTATTTCACCAGGATATGAGCTTTATTTTATTTTGTAAATTTTATTTTGCTGAACTCTAATAATAAAAATAATTGCTGAGAACTGATTATCAAAGTTATCCTTGATCAGTTGCTAGAATACGACCACCATTATTTGGACTTAATGAACAGTGGCATTTTTCGGCATTGGTAGCGATGGAAACATTTTGTAGCTGTAAAATGAAGAGAGAATGTCCCGCTTTGTACACTTCCACATTTATTCTTATGGCGACATGTTCCGCTAGTGATCTAGCATCATTTGGATCGATGTTGCAAGGGAATTTCATCTTAAACAAGTATTGGAAACAGAGGGGAATTTGAGAGAGTAGAAGGGTCAGTGTGTGAGGAATTTGTTGGTCATTCACGAAGTAACGCCTTCGCATATAGAGTTTTGTAACTATCTCTCATACGATACACATCGTACTGCGTGCTAGTGCTAGTTAATGATGTCAACAAATCAGCTATTCAGATGATTTGGGTAAGTAATTTATTTAGATACCAAATTTTTAATCAAGACTCCCCCCTCCCCCCGTCAATGGTGTTTCGCTTTTCGAATGTTAAAATCTGGTCACCTTATACTGAGAACATATCAAGTACCTACTAAGATTGCTATTTTTTTTTAACGTTGCACTGAGATGAAACACGAGAGCTATTGGCGACGAACCTCGTAATTTTGAGCTTCGATCAAGTGATGAGGACGATATTTCAGCTGGCACCTTCCTCTTTAAGCTTCCACACAACGCCCTTTGGACATCGACCTGACTTGACTTGTATCAGTCCCTCTACATGGCATAACTTTAGTGGCATCAGAGCTTGAACCGACGTCTCGACGAAAACAACGCGGACCGTGAGTCCGAGGCCATGACCACTAGGCTACCGCGAGCACAAGACAGACCAGGTCAGAAAATTCATATAGAGCGGTGATTATACTCAAAGAGCAGCAACAAAATATAGTTCAAACATTTTTTTTTTTATTAGCAAATGACATTTCACATAATATTTATATACACATGTTCACAAACACACACAAAAAGAATCAAAACTTCTTTATTAAAAAATATTTTATGGAACTGGTTAAATTTTGTATTATTGCAATGGATGCAATTTTTTTTCTGATATACAATTTTACCATATTAGAGTTCAAAATTGGTTCTTCCAGTGGTCCTCTGTTAATAATGATCTGTATTGCGAATGTTTACATACTTTATTTTTGAAAATATCCTTTCGCATTGATAAATACTCTTAAATGTAGATGTGGCCACGGTACCTTATAGTAATGGTATCGGATTCATGACGCGCGTTGTTTTTATCGAGCCAATAGTTCGTGTTCTGGTGCCACTAAAGACAGGTCGTATAGCGGGAATGATGTACGTTAAGCTGGTCAAAGTTCCAAGTCCTTACATGGCATGGTGTGGAGAAAGAAGTGTCATCTCATTTGTCGTCATCGTCACTTGACCAAGGCTCACAATTTGGAGGTTCGTTGCCAATAGCTCTAGTGTGTCTTTTCAATGCGACATTAATAAAAATCGCCTCCCATCCCAAATACATATTGTGGTTAAGGCATTAGACTCGCAGCGGCTGTTTTCGTTGAGTCACGGGTTCCAGCCTTGATGCTACGAAAGACCAGCCGTGGATCCAGGGCTGATGCACGTTAAATATGTCGAGGCTCAAAGTCCTCCCGTGGTGCGGTGTAGAAGTTAGGAGAGGAAATACCAGCTCTGGTGTCGTCCTTCTCACTTAACCGAGATTCAGAATTATGAGGTCCGTCGCCAATAGTCTTCATGTTGCTTCTAATGCGACGTTAATAAAACCGCGAACCAAACCGAACCCAAATACATATATAAGTCCCGGAACATATAATTTTAACTAAGCGTATCAATATCCCAAAATATCTTTATAAAATTGAGTTACATCCATATTTTGTTTAAACATCATTGTTAACATATCATTTTGCTGATCATATACTTCCGATTGAAGGCCAGACGGAAGTTCCTCAATCGTACAGCCAAATGGAACATGAAACATGAAAATGTCTAGTGCTTGCATCAAGGTCCTCAAAATACTATTGCATTTTTTTCATTCAAAAATTTTATCAACACGTGGACCTGTTTAAAAACAGACGAAGGAGGGGGGTGCTTGATTTGACCCTTGTGCCTTAGTTTGCCGATTCCTTATAATTAAAATTGCCCTTTAATGAGAAGGTTGCAACATTTTCACATCACACTTTTCAGCCTGAAAAATATCACATTATCAGTGAAAGTTCATATGATTCTAACACGCGTATGTCTGTTTATCTCATATCAAACATTTCAAATTTGGAAGTACATAAATATGCATTTTAATTTCTAAGTTTGAAGATGAATTTGTTATTAAAGCATAGAAATCAAAATACGTAACGGGAAAAAAAGGATTTTAATCAAAAAACTAAGTGGAATAGTTCAATCAGAAAATTACATCAATATCGGAGCATTTTTTCTTACCTAGAAAAGTATTCCTAATAGGATATACCTTACTTTTAATTGATGTAAAGACAATCCTTGTTTATTCATTAACCATGCCATGGAAATATTTTTCGTCGATTGTTTGTTTATTAACGTCGCATTTAAATGTAGCACAAGAGCTATTGACTCAAGCTCTTATATAAGGACCAGAGCTATTTAGACGTAACACAAAAGCTACATAGAGCCTCCATAGATTAAACGTGCATAAGCACAGTAGCATGGAAGGGCTTTAATGACATCAGGACTTGAACTCTAAGCTCGACGAAACAACGGTGGCCATGATCACTAGATTATTGCAGCCACACGATGGAAATAAAAAGGTATATGAAAAAAGAAGGTTCTTTACTTCCAAAAATATATCAGAGTTTCCAAAAAATACGATAATGTTATTAAAGTTGCGCAATTGTTAGAATTATTTGCGATTGTAAAAGGATGATTTATATGTCAAAAACTTTAAAATCTCATATATTTCGCTTCCCATTACTTTTCAGCATTTATTCATTTTAAGGTAACTCCCGTTATCCATTCGAACTGAAAAACAAGTAATTAGTAAAATTTACTTGTATCTGGTGGTCTAAAACACCCGAACAAATAAATTAGTTCTTACATTGTTTCACAAGTGCACGATTTCTTTTCAAAACAATATCTTTCGTGACTAAATAAAGGTAAAATTATCTGAAACCTATAATAAATATTAATTTTATAATCTGAAATAAAACAATCTTACAGGAAAATGCCTTTTTAAAGTTGTCGTTGAAAAATATATATGAAGCATGTAGCTGTATAAAGGAAAAAAAATCTGGAAAAAACTACCTTAACTTCCATTAACTGCAGGGCGATTGTATTTACGCTTCAATCATCATTGTAAAGAAAACATATGCAGCTATTTTTCACAAAGTTAATCATAAAAATAAAATGAAATAATTATAATTTTTCTTGAAGTATATATATATATATATATATATATATATGTGTGTGTGTGTGTGTGTGTGTTGTGTGTGTGGGATAATCTTGCATAAAAATAATTTAATTTTCTAAGTTTTCCCATTCTCTAACTGAAAAGTAAAGAGTTCATTCCTATTTTCTGATCCAATTCCAAATTATTCTTTTATTTATTAGATCACACGATCATTAAATCTGTTGAATTCTCTTTACCGTAATTATAAATCTGTCAGAAATAATACCTACTAAAATAATAGACGTCATATTAATTCCTCAAAATCCCTTCTTCTTGTACCACGTGATTTGGGAATATCCTTTTATAATGCTAGAATGAAGTATTCATGTCTAAAGCGTAATTTAAAAATTCAAACAACAAATGCTAAAAGGCAGTCATAATACTATACGAAAATATATTACAAAATGTAAAGCTATTAATACATACAAGGGGAGTCAGAACCCTCAATACAAACAATGCTGAATTGGCCACTTTCGATGTACCCTTTCTCAAAATCTATTATAAATACAAGTTTGAAATTTTTGTACAAGTAAAATACATCTTTCTCATTAAACTGTAAAGAGTTTTTGTCTAATTTCGAACTTTTTATTAATTTACAAAGCATTGTATCGGGCACAGTGAAATTTGGCTCTTTTCTTTCATGCAAATAAATTTGTAAAAAATACATTTTTGAGTCCCTTTAAGAACTCCTTTCAGTATTAGCAAGCATAATAAACATATCTTACAAAAAATATACACTTATAATCAGCAGTTTCTCAGAAATGGAACATCGCGCAGAAAAAATTCAGATTTTGAGAAAAACGAGTTTTTATATATCTGTGCTTTCCTATCACACAGAACATTCTTACCTCATTCTCTAAATTACCCACATTTTTTTTAAAAAATTCATCGCAATCTCTTTTCTTTTTCGTCTTTATTCTTTCCAAACATTTTTAGTTTTTTTGTAAGCAAGAGTATCTTGATTTTTCCAACCTCTGTTTGTCAAAGATTTTCATTGCATGTATAGCATAATTACCTTTCTCAATGTTCAATTTCCTCAAAATTAGTAGTTTTGAAATATTGCCTGAATTAAGGGAAGATGTGGCATCATATGTACCTAAAAAGAGGAATTCTATTTGTACAAATGTATTATTGGGTATGCAATACTATACCGTGTTATTTACCCTCTCATTTGAGTTTTGGGTAGAACCATGCAAAGATTTCTTCCATAGATTTGATTTGATAAATCTATGGGTCTCATAGAGCTGCCACAACAGCAACAGGTAAACTGTGCCCATGAAGGTAAGTTTCCCCAAGCAATACCACCTTTTTAAATTTGCACCACTGATGTAAAATGTCTACACTGATGGTCAAAATGCGTACTGAGGCTTTTCATCAGTTGATAGTTTGTATAAAAATGTCGCTCATGCGGTGAGTAGCTTATCCTATACAGTGGACAAATTTCTCCATATGTGTTTGCAAACAGTCAATTACTGCCTCTGTTAAACCTGTTTTTTTCCCGACAAAGGCTTTCCGTCTTAAAGCTTTTGGCCTCTCATCTTTGCTTTCAAGAGGAAGAAAAAAAGTGTTCCCATTCTTTTCAATAAATGCGACCAGAGTATTCTAATTTTTAGTTAATGTTAAATATATCATTTAGCGTCGGGCATTTAAAACTCAACCAAAAATGAAATGCGTTGCTTACATTTTTCACCTATTGAATGGGGGCGTTTCAATGATGATTTAAAAATTTTTGAAGCTTCTAATTATCATACAGATTAAAATAAAGTACTTTTTTGGAAAGGTGAAAAATATATATAGTTTGAAAATGTAAAAATCTCAATTTGTCCTTTTTTGGAGAATTTGAGTTTCCGACACCTCTCTCGAAAAAGATAATAAAACTATCAAAAAAATGTTATTAAGGAAAATTAACTGAACTGGGATGCAAATGGAAACGTTTAAATGGAGTAAAATCAAATTCATAAAACCAGATACCAGAAAAATCCTTATTTTAAACAAAATAAAACCTTTAAAAAAAGAAAAGGTAATATGTAAAGTTTTACGAAGAATAGATTTAGCCTCCCAAAATGCGCTTTTTTTATATATATAATTATTATTAAAATCCGCAATTAAATAAAAGAATTAAAGTAAACGATGAAATAACGATAAATAGACTACAGTAATCTTTCCCGATATTAAAATTAAGGCAAACGATAAATTATTTTAAATTGAATATATTTAAACTAATGTAATTAAAAATTTGAAGCAAGCGATAAAAGAATTGAAAAGCGATCTGGTACGCCAAAAGTGGTCCAACTAAAACAAACGCCCGATGGGTGGCTAATATAAAGATAATAATAATTAACGTTTCTTAAAAAAACTTAAAACGTACTTAAGAATAAAATTACATAGATTGATACTTAAAGCATAGGGAATGAAATTCATTCTGCAAACATCTAAGAGAAATGGAAAAGAATGGAAATATAGTAATAATAAAACTTTCACAACTTGTGGACTATGATGTGTGTTTATACATACAATATAGGATCCAAATCATCCTATTTAGCTATTACTGTGTAATTAAAAATGTAATTACTGATCATTCAAGCAATCAAGGCAAAAATAATAATAATAATAATAATCTATTAGGTTTCTATTTCTGCTAAAACATCTGCTATTAAGTTTTTGTCTTGACTGTTTTAATAAATAGTAACTACGTTTGTTAATTTCAAAGTAATAGCTAAATGGGATGATGTTTCGATCCTGTAATGCAGGCCTGTCCAACCCAAAAGATTTTGCGGGCCGCATTGTATATATTATATATATATATATATATTGCGCGCGCGCAAGTGATGAATTCGATGCCGATTTAAATGCCTTGCCAAAAACTACTACAACTTTCCCCTTTCGAGTCGTGGGAAACGACTAATTCTCCCGAATCTCATTAGAGAAATCAAGAACATTCTGCTATAAATTAAGAGAAGCTACATTTTATTGAATTAAATATATTTACACGAAGTACAATTTAAAAAACTGTCCTGCAGATACAACATAACGCTGGAGCTAAATTATGATCGATCAAAAGACACCGAGCAGTCAGTCTGTCTGGAACAATACACTTCTGTGTCAAATATATTAGCCTTGCTGCAGAGAGACAGATTGCTGCCATTTCGCATGTTCTGCATATCGCATTCCCTCCCTTCTGCTAGTAATACACACCCGCGCTCTTCAGTAAGTTTTCTGGTTAGTTACACATTGCGTATCATCAAATCACACCATATGGCCCGAGCGCTTATTAAAACGAGCTTTGTAATTGTTTCTGAATAAGATCAAAGAAAAATTGTGATAAAAGTTGAGTCAGGTAGTGAGATATTTCCATGGTAGTAGAATATAATACGAGTAGAATATTCTTTAGCACTTTTATTGCAATAAAAGTTTAAATCTTTATTCAGATGACCCAGCTCCGCGGGCCGCAGGTTGACACTGGTGGGCCACATGCGGCCCCTAGGGTTGGCCAGGCCTGTTGTAATGCATTCATAACATAATGCCTGTTTTAATGCATACGCATCGTAGTACCCTAGTTGTGGCAGCAATTTTTTTCTTCATTCACATTTTTTTCCCATTTTTCTTTGCTGTTTACAATATGAATTTACTTTTGCCTGTTCTTTAAGTATCCATCTATGCAATTTTATTCAAAAGTACATTTTAAGTTTTTTAAGAAACATATGTTATTTTATCATTATATTTAACTTTTTTTTTTTTTGTTTACAATAATGATTTTTTTTTTTATGTTTTGAAATAGATTTTACTCTATTATTACTATTATTTTCCTCTTAGTTCTGATAACTCTACTTAACCTCCTCAGACACAAGGTCAACTTTGAACCATAAATTTTAGAATAATTTGGACCAGTCGGCTCTAAATACATGAAAAAGTATTGAAAAAATATTAAAAAAAATTATTTTAATTTTTATTTCTGAGAAATTAAGTGTCTCCTGGAGGAGACATTGGGACAAAGTGACATCCTAATGTTAATTTAAAATATTTCTTTAATTTTAATTTAATGAGTAATTCATAATAATTAGCATAATGAGTATAATGTAAAATTTGAAACACAAAATATTCCTGTCCGAACTGTTGGCAAAAGAATCCTAATTTTCAAAATCTGTCACACATTCGTGTTTCTCTTTCTCTCTATCTTTATCTTATACTATTAAATAATTTCTCAATTTTAAGTTGTTTCTTATTGAAAACTCATAATTTCCAAAACATGTTGTCTCTGAGTACGGGAGTTATAGTTTTTTCTGCCCAATACAATCGATTTCTGGGAAATTTTAAATTAGGCATAATTACAGTGATCACTAACTATGTTTCATTTCATTTTCTGACAGATACACAGATTCTTTTTTGTATCCTTTAAATATCTACATCTGATGAATCTGAATTCAATTAAAATTAAATAATATCATTCCGAGCTGAAATATATGTCATAATTATAGTTTCAAATTGAGTGATTTTGATATCTCCTACAGGCGGCACTGAAATAACAGCGTCCTAAATCAGCAGTAAGAAGATTTGAGTGAGAAATTAATAATGTTAGATATAAACAGAAAGTTTAAGGAATTCAGCAGTGTGTTTAATATTTTTTTTACAACACAAATAATAAAAAAAATATGAACACTTAGAGATGCGAAAGAGTATAATTTTCTTTCTCTCGGAAAACACCATCTTCATTTTACCATAAATAAGTTACGAATGCAAAACGTTCACTAAAAATAATTTTATTTTCAGAACTGCCATTTATTAACAAGAAAATTAACTAATTCTAGGTACCTATGACGCCTTTCATTTAACAAGGCGGAATTTTTCGAAAGTGTTGTTAAGTGTCTAATACAGACAACGCTGGGACTGAGGAGGTTAATAATCATCTTTAAATAGTTTACTATCTTTTTTGATAAAGTATAATATTAATAATTTTACTTTCTGTTATATATTTTCATACCATATTATGGCCGCTTTAGTGCCCTTTTCTATTTCCGACCTCCCTTCTTGTCAAACGTTTTTTTTTTTTTTGTTTTTTTTTCAATTTTTTTCACAAACTTCTAGCTCACAGATACACTTTGTTTTGGTACAATATATCCATATCAGGCTAAGGCACCATTAAACTTCATCACCACTCACTTACTCTACACCACGACATAGAAGAAATTTGAGACCCAATTCTTTAACGTGTAACAGTACACTTTATTCGAAGCTATAGATCTTAGTTAAGGGAGGAGTCAACACCCTCATTTTAATTGCACATTATCATTCCCGAAGCCGTTAACTATAATCACTAAGCTACCTTGATCTTCGAAAAATTACAGTCTACGAATACTTAAAAAAGAATCATAATGGGTTCTCTCGCGTTTTTCCTTTCAACTAACAGTGAGGGGCTTCAATGTGACGTTAGTTGTATTGAGATCATCTGGTAAATGAACAGTGACTTACACTAGTGTGCAAATAATGAGGACGAAGTCGAAAAATTCGCATATCAACGGAATGAAGTGGCGTAGAGGACTGAAAAATCAATATGGAGATTAACTAGAGTAAGGTATGGTAGCACATGCGTATATATGCAGCTAGACGTAATGCGGGAGTGTCGGAGAGGGATAAAGCACGCCAATGGTATAAGCTCAGCATATCTGGAAAAGCGATTATAAGTTTAATATTATAAGTTTAAGCGACGTCGAGTTGATGTCTCAGAGTGAAATTTCGAACAATCAGGAGAACGAACTGGCTGCAGACAGCGGGAGAAATCGCTAAACATATGGCACAAGTTATTAGACGACCGATATCACGTTTTACCATGGCAGGAGGCTGCACAGTGGGGTCTGTTTACACAATGATCTATACGATGTGTTCCTTTAACGCCTGCTCATCGGAGAAGACATTTTCTGTGGTGCCGGGAATACTAGAATTGGATAGATAATCAATGTGAAAGAGTACTCTTTAAGTGTGAGAGAAAGTTTTGACTGAGTAGCAATTCTGGACGCATACACATTTGGAGAGAGCGGGGAACTCGCAAAAACCCCTCCTATCATATCGAAAGAGACCAGTTTAGAGATTGCGGTATTCTCGTTTGGGGAGGCATCATTCTTGATTGCCGTACCGACCTTTACGCCTTCGAAGGAGGTTCAGTCACCGGGACCCGTTACTGTAACGAGATTCTTCTTCCATATAGGCTTCTTTTCTTAGGCTCTATGGGTCCGCAGCTCCTTTTCATGTACGACAATGCACCAGCTCATAGCACAGTAGCTGTCGAATAGCTTTTGGATAGTGAGGATACTGAACGCATCAACTGGCCGACAAGGTCTGCAGATCTAAACTAGGACTTTCAAGGGAGACGCTTGGCTACACGTTACTTATCACCAGTAATGAATCCGGAGCTCCGATTGGCTATACAAGACGAATGGGCTGCAATGCTCCAACAATTCATTGACAACCTCATGCTCAGCATAGCCAGACAATGTGAAACAAGCCAGACACATAGCAGTCAAGGGAGATCACATCCCCTACTAATGGCTAGATATTATTGGCTGTACACCTATCACATGGATGTTTCGGTCTTCAGTTCGCAACGTGCTCCATGCTGCTTTTTCACTAAAGTCCCTTTATATCATTTTGATTTCCTTTTTGTGAAGTTTTGATTATATAATTCATGTTCTCACGTCTTGGAGATTTATGGTATTATTTGTGTCGATCTGGAAAGTTTTTGTAGAATGTTATATTAAAAATTCCATCTCATCCTTAATTTTTGCACACCAGTGTATGTAAAGTAATTACAGCTATTGAAGAGTAGTGAATAGGATTGATGAGATGCATTTATAAACGGTGGTGATTTAATGGTAAGAAGGAAAGTGATCATAAGTTATCATCGAAGCAGTTAAGACTCATGCAGTCGCTTATAGAAATAAAAAGGTTTAGGATTCGAAGTTAGTGAGAATCTGTATACGGTTATTGATTTGTATCCACCTTGCAAGTAAGTCGAACTCGTTGAGAGCAACAGTTAAATTAGCTCTCATGATATTAATATTCAAATTCCGACATGTGTAGGGACTTTATCCACACATATAGTAATTTAGATTTTGAATGTGGAATATTTGTAGCTCCAAATAAAATTGAATGTGGAATATTTGTAGCTTTAAATAAAATAACTTAATTGCTTCACTCTCTCACTTTTTATTCGTTTGACTATTAATCAGTAATTATTTAAGTAGTGACCAGCGACGAAGAGATGAAGTAAATTAAATAATCCCGGGACTTTATATAGTATTTCATCAAATTCTTTCACTGTTATAATAATACCAGAATCCATGATAACTAAATTAACACGAAGAGATACGAGATACAATAAGTCCTTAGAAAAAGGTAGAAACAAATTATTTTAGGTAGATTTCTCCCCAACATGATCTTCTTTTAGCTTATACACTTTTCTAGCGGTTCTCCAACTTCATTATATCATCTAAAAAGTAATATTTCGGAAGGTCCCCCAAAGGAGCATCTGTTTGAGATATGACCTCTTTTCGTTCGAAGTGAACCACTGTCCACTGAGAATTTTTTTTTAAGTTTGGAAAATAAAAATAAGTCACTGGTAACCGAATACGGTGGATGTTGTAGTAATTCGGGCTTTAATTCCATAATTTTGGCCATCGAAATTGCACAGGTGTGTACCCGTGCATTCTCTTGATGGAAGAGGCTCTTTTTCTTTTAAATGAGGATGCTTTTTTCCTCAATTACTTCGCTCAACCAGTGCAATAATGACGCATAATTCTATTTACTGTTTGTTCACCCTTTTTTCCAAGTGAACGGTAAATGATTCCACATGCATCCCAAAAAACTGTGGCCATCACTTTGCCGGTTGATTTCACCATCTTTGCTTTCTTCGGAGCCCGTTCGTTTTCAAAAATCTAATGTTTTGACTGTTCCTTTGTCTCTGAAGTGTATCCAAGCTTTGGCCACAGTTATGCATCGACGCAGAAATTCATCAGGATTGCAATGAAAAAACGCCAAAATAGCCTCAGAGTCGACCACACGATTGCGTATATTTCCCACTGAGAGCAAAAGAGGCACCCGTCTTGGCGAGATTTTTTTCTCACCCAATTTTTCGAGTAAAATTTAAAACGCTGTGTCTTACGGTGCGTCAAAGACCTCTATTATTTTGTCGTGGAAACCATATCGTGAATTTTTGTCAACCATTCCGGGAGTAGTCACTTCCACGGTACGTCCCGAACGACGGTAATCTCTTATGGATGTACGACCACGTTTAAACTAATTTACCCAATTGAAAATAGTAGCAAAAACACAAGAGCAAATGTGCCATGAACTTATCCATTTCAGCTCTTTCCGGTATTAAGCCTTTTAAATATAAATGTTTAATGACCGCTCAAGAAACTCACTTTTTCCGATTTTTCTAAGCAAACACTAGTTTCTTGCTTCAATAGACAATAACAATGAAGCCATGCGGTGAAATTAACTGAGAATCAGACAATTGTCCAGTTAATCGTGGAACTTATTAAAATACAAATTTTAATGCTGCGAGCGCCATCTTTTAAACTTTCTAAGGATTCAATAGACGATTCTCGTACAAAAAATAATCAACATTCCTAGAAAATTACAAAAACTTCAATACATTCTCTCTCTTTTCACGAATAATCAAATATTTGTATTTATATCAATCAATGATAGTAGTTTTGTTTTCGGGAATGGAATAGAAAATAAATTCTTTTCATGTACAGCAGTTCCTTTAATTAATATTTTTGCATAATAACTTAGCAACCAGATTATTAGAATGTGTTTTAACCGAAAGCTTCATAATATGCAGTGAAAATAAATAGATGTGAACTTTAAAAATGTCCCTAGAAAAAATTTTTATGATTAAAACTTGAAGCAGCTTGATAATGTATAAAGCAGTTTCTGTAATAAAAGAGAAGTTTATTTATTATATTCTGATTTACGCAATTTGAATGCATTATTTATAATTTATGTAAAAAATAGTTTTTTTGTTATATTTATATGTCTTCCGTAATTACTTCTAAAATATCTCGTATTATGTAATAAATGCATATTTAAATACCAATATCAATTTATTTTAAAGTTAGATTACCTGTTAAATAAGGACTCGTGATTAAATTAAGTACAATTAGTTGAAAATTAATTGCTTAAATGAAATGAAACTAATTGATGATTAATTAATTTAATTGAGTATTATCTCCCACATGCTGATACGGGCTGTGATAGTTCGATAATTATGGTCATGAACATTGTGATTAGAGTTTTCCTTTTGGTACGCAAATTAAAGTCCTGCTTCCACGAAAAACTTATCATGCCGTGAGCTGTTGCCTCGTTGTGTGGAAATTAAGAGTGATGTACGAACTTCAGTGTCATCCTTGTCTCTGGAAAATAGTTCAAAATTTTGATGTAGCTGTAAATGCTGTTTAAATTGAAATACAAACCAAAACTTATCTTAATAGTAATTAAATATATACGAATATATAAGTGTAAATTATAATGCTTTTTGTATTAATAATAAAAGTTTTATAACAGTGTTTCTTAAAAAAAGAAACGTGACATATTTTATATTATAAATTCTTTCATTTAATATTACTGAATTTATTAGTGTTATTTTCTGCATGTTTTTTTTTTAATTTGTCACTTCTAAAAATTTTTCTATTATATTTATAAAAATATAATTACAACTTTTTATAGTTATCTTATAAAAGCATGAAAATTTCCATAATGTACAAAAAGCCATTTCGAAAAATAAATCCACTCGATAAATCTTCGAATATTATTCTCAAATACCGAAATTTATAATACATAGAAAAGTTTTTGAACTATTTTAATTTGAAGCTTCAAATTGATATTTTCAAATAATTTTAATGGTTTCTTGTTTGATGTCTGCAATTTAAAAGATGAATTGCATATGAAAAGTGGAAGGGGTGAAGAAAAAACTCCTTCATAAAATATTATTATTATTGGGCGCGCCCAAGGGTCATCCGAAATATTTCAACATGATATCAAAGACTTGCAATCTGGCAATTTTTTCAAAGCACAATTTGAAAAATCTTACATCTTTTTTTTTTTTTTGCTTGTTATTCTTCCACTTCGCTGATTACATACGCCGTGTAAATTTTTCAGTATTCTCTTTAAACATGTAATCAGAATGATGTTTGTTTATGAAAGCTAAATTCTGAAAAAAATACACGAAGTGATCTAATTAAAAGAAATCAGCCTTCAAAAGATATTATGTGTTATGGTGGAAATAATTGAAACAGACAAATGTGTTTTTATGCAGAGTCTGAAAAATGCTATTTCGTTTACTAAGGAAACTGAAAAAACATTATTTTTATGAATCAGTTTTTAATAACTGTACAGGAAACTGTTAAAAGAGAAAAGATGATGATGAATTTTGAAATAAGCTTGAATAATGATAAGTAAAATAAAAATGCTTCAGAAATATATTCATGTTGTGTATTTTAATACAATTTTTAAATACATTCTAAACAGAATTTTAGGCAATTTTAACCGATACAAACTCGAAAATTTGTTTTAATTTCCAAAAATAGTTTAATATACGTCAAATAAGGTTAAGGTAATTAGATATTTTTATTTTTAGGTAAAAATTCAGTGAGATCTTGATAGTGTCTATTTCAATATTTGAGCTAAGAAAAGAAATAAAATTTAAGTATATGAATTTTAAAATATAGTAATATTTGATAGAATTCACATGTTTAAAAAAGTACGTTATGTACAGGTGAAAATATTGTATAGTTACTAGACCTAGTTATATTAAATAGTTGTTTTGAAGATTCCATACAAGGAAATGTGCAAAGTAAAGATTTAGGAACATGACATTTTTCTTTTTAAGGGATGAAATAGTGCATCAGGAAATTTTTTGTAATTAACTTTCACATGTAAAAATATTTTATCTCTTATAATCTTTCTTTTAAAATGTTTGAAACTTTTTATTTAGGATATTGCATGAAAAGGGCTATAATCATAATATATTTTAAACGGTAATGTAGGCAGTAGAAATGATAGTTACAAAGAGCAACAGATAATTTAATTAAAAAGCATAACTTATGCGAAGACAGAATCAATTGTCAATTGCGTGAACATCTTTCATCTGTGGTAATGGGATTCTTCCATTTACGATTATTAAGAAGTACTCAATTGTGTATTTATCGAAACATCTTTGAGATTTTTCTTTAAATGAAAATTTTCATGATGTTGTTATAAAAAGACATGAAAAGATTGTATAAAATCCTACGATAAAAAAATAAATGTATTTCTTTCAAGTATATCTCCAACAGAAAAAAATCTATTCTAGATTTGTTTGGAGCGTTAAGAATAATGAAGAGAGTTACTTTGGATGACAGTAATATTATGAAACTTCGTGCAAAAACTGTTTCATCAATATAATTCATGACAAATTTCGCAGGATTTAAGACTGTAATGGACGGGAAAAATTTCAAGCATATAAATATGTATTGCACAATTGTTTTATCAATAAAATTTGTATAAGAAGGAGAAAAATAATGATTATTTGCTGCTGTCTAGACAATCCACATTACGTTACCCCAACTCCTTCGAAGTCTTCCGTCAAAACTCAGTGCAAAATTCTGCTAGATTCTGCTGTATTTTTCAAAACTTCTATAATTGAATCGAAATTTAATTTAAAATAATGAAGAATAAAGATAGTCGAAATATATTCAAAGACATTTGATGCAAATAAAAATAAATTGAATTTTTATTAAATTTTACATTTAAAAAGAGCCCACTTTGGAAAATGGTATATTTTTTCTCGGATATGTATAATCACAAGACATTGATTGCAAGTACCATTCCTAATTGTAAATCATCAATGATAAAAAAAATGTTGAAAAAATTTCCTTTGATCTTCTCTTAAAATTGTATTAATAAAAATTCCTTTCAATTTAACTACTCCTCTAAAAAAATTGTTCAAATAATTTTGTATTGTTTTTTTTATTCAGTAGCTTTACATTTAAGTTTCCTCAAGAGTATTATTACTGTTCGTTATTTTAATTAAACCATTGAACAAATTTCAATTAATCATTACTAGTTAATAATTCTTTTTCGTTACAATTCAATTCAAAAATTCTGATTAAATTAAAAAAAAAAAAACTCTTATAACAATCTTAAGAAAAATTATAATGTATCAGAAAAACTGTTCCGAGTAGGATTTATAAACTCTTTATTCAAGTCATTAATTACTGCTCGCGGTGAAACATTTTAACAAGAGAAATGTGTAGTATTAATTCCATTTCCTTATTTTTACTACGATTGATAAAAGTTATCTCCATTAAGTTGCAAATCAGTTATGAACATAAAATGATATTAGAAAAAAGACAAAACATAGTCGAAAGGGCGTACAATTTAACTTGTGAATAATTCAAATTAAAGTAAAGTGATTTATGATATACTATGTATCAATTAAAGAATTTTCAAAATTAAGTTTTTAAAAAAAGAAATCAATACATATCTTTAGTACTAGGAAATATTTTAAATTGAAAATATTCGATAGTATTTTTAAGTAATGATAAAAATAAAAAAAATGTGTTTTTAAGAATTTTATACTTTTCAAAAACTGTAGGTATATTGTTGAACGTATGTAAAGGGCCGCGACCTAGTGGTCAAGGTCGTGGACTAGCGGCCGGCGGTTTTCGCTCAGTCGCGGATTCGATCCTTGGCCGCCAAAAACCCGCCGTGTAGCCGGGGCTGATGCACGTTAAATCTGTTCGGGGCCCAAAGTCCTCCCGTTGGCGTGGTGTGGATGTTAGGAGATGGGGGTGCCAGCTCAGGTGTCGTCCTCGTCACTTGACCGTGGTTCTAAATTACGAGGTCCGTCGCCAATAGCCCTCGTGTTGCTTCTAGTGCGACGTTAATAAAAAACTAAAACTAAACTAAACGTATGCAAAAAAGGATTTTAAATATTTATTGAACTAATATTCCCTATGACGTTAATTATGTTGTAAGGTATTGTCATATTGAAAAATAGTATTAAATTATTGAATTACACATTCTATATGTTCTCTTAAAAAATTTACTTTATTTGTTTATCACTGGATATGGTTTTAAATTACTTTTATATTTATTTATCAAAGTAACTTGAATATATTTTGATTAGTTATTATTAGCTAATGATTCACTCTGGAAATAGTTTAAATTCAAAACTCTGATCATACTGAATGTAAAAAGTCCCTTAGAACTACTTAAGAATTATGGTATCTTAAAGATAAATAAATCATTATGTTAAATAATTTGTGAGAAAAAATACATCGAGTAAGGTTCATAAAACCATTATTCAAGTAATAAATTACTGCCTACGCTAAAATACTTTAAAAAGAGAAATGTATCAAATTAAATCCATTTTATTATTTTCGCTGTGATTGATAAGAATCTTATCACCTTAAAGATACAAATCACTTCATGAACTTAAAGTGATATAACAAGTAAACTTGTTTTCAGAAAACAAAATAAAATATATTTAAAATGGTGTATCATTCGAACTTGTCAATAATTCAAATTGATATAAGTAGCTTATGATAAATTATTTATCAACGAAGAATAAATAAAGTTAAATAAAAGTACAGAAACTAATTTATCTTTAGTTCTAGTAAGTATTTGAAACTGGAAATCGGTAGTTTTTTTAAGTATTGGTATAGTTAAAAAAAATTTCATTATATTTTTGAAAATTTTACAATTTTAAGAAAGCTTGTAGGTCAATTGTTAGAAGTATACACAATGAATAATTTTAAATATTTATTGAGTTGATATACTCAATGACTCAAAGTATACTGAAAGTTATTATCATATTGGAATCTGAAAACAGAATTGAATTATCAAATGAATCTTTTGAATCTTATCAGTCACCGAAGGGGTTATTGTTTTAGATGAATCACTTTTCGGTACCAGATCACTTTTCAATCTTTTATCGTTTGCTTCAATTTTAATTACATTTAGCTTAAATATATTCAATTTAATAGTTTATCGCTTGCTTTAATTTTAATTACATGTAGCTGATATAATATTCAATTTAATAATTAATCGTTTGCTCTACTTTTAATACTGAAAAAGTTTATTATTGTCCTTTTCTCGATATTTCATCGTTTACTTAACTTATATATATTTAATTCAGTAAATTAATAATATATATTAAAAAAAGCGCACCTTGGGTGGCTAAATCGGTTCTTTGAAAACTTTGCATAGAACTTTTTTTTTTTCTCTTATGTTCAATTTATCAATCATTGTCCACTGTTATATCTTCTGATTATTTTTTTATTTTTTTGTTTTTGCGAATAATTGTTAATTATTATCTTTTTGTTATTTTCCTTAAAAAACTTGTTTTATTTATTTAAACATTGATTAACAAATATTATAACTTCTAATTATGTTTTTTCCCCTTAAATCAGCCCATGAGTAAATGTTTGTTGAAATTTCAATTCCTTTTTCATTTAACTTAAATTATATGAAAGCTTGTGATTGATTACTAACCTGACAAAGACATAGAGGTAATTTTCTACTTCCGGTTACTTTTAAGCAATTTTTTTTTACATATTTTTTTACAATGTTAGTTATGCATGCTAATTTCTGTGAAAAAATGTAAATAGCTTTGTAAAAATGAGTAATCTTTGTTGATTCTTAATCTCCACTTGGAGAATTACAAATTTAATTACTATATTTATACAATCTAGATCATTTCGTAAATAAATTTGATGGTGATTATTTTATCAAGGAAGTTAGAGATTGTCAGGGAGTTTTACTCAGTTAAAGACTTTGAACTTTATTTTTAAGAAAAAGAAAAGTAAGTTCGATCCTTGTGTGTTGGTGCTAAAAAAACATGTTTAGGAATTCTATTTTCCTTAAAGAAACATTTAAGGGGGGGGGAAAACAACTTATTACGCGTTATTGATGTTATCTATACGCTTTGGTATATTTTTTTTAAATCGATTTACATGAATTAAATTAAAATCATCCTGTGCTTAGGTTGATTCTGCGAATCAAATCTACATTTAATTAAGACTTAAGACAAACATTTTTTAAAAAATGGCTTTTTTATTTTTATGCTTATTCACAATATAAATTTATATTTTTAAGTTTCATAAAACTCAAAATGAGTATTTTTATTTTAATTACAATGTGAAATCTTTTATACCTAATACTAAATTATATATTCTGTTAAACTGATGCATATTGTTAATTTTTTATACATTTTAATTCTTATTGAAATTCGCATGATTTGGTAATGCATTGAAATAGTTTGTGTTAATAAGTTAATATCATCATTACTTACTTTTGTAACACATATGATTAAGAAAATTATTGAAAATGCACACACTTAATAAGTTTATATTATAATAACATAAACTGTTATATTCGAATTGTTCTTCTAATCTAGAGCTGTGTATTCCAAATGCATTACATAAGCAGAGCTTAGTCTCCAATTCCTTTGCCGTCTTCAGAAACGTTTTTAAGAAATTTGATCTAATTATAAGGAAAAACAATATTCTACAGCTGCTAGACAATTAATCTCTTGAGTTACCATCAAGTGATAAGAACAATACTTGAATTAATGCCTCTCTCTCCTTACTTCCAATCCACGCCACATAAAATGGATTTATTGTCTATTAATGTGGCACTCAGAAGCAATATAAGGCATAATAGATGATGAACATCATAATTTTGAATTGTTGTCAAATTACGGTGTGAGCTGGACCTTTACTCTCCAAACTTCCACACCACTCCACGTGAGGACATTAAGCCTCAGCATATCAATAACGCTTCATAACGAGTCTTAAGTTGCCTCATGTTCAAAAACCCCTCCCATCACCTAGTTTCCTAGAAAAAAGTTTACATTTCAAACTGACATTAAAATTAGAAAATTGAAAATTTTGACAAAAATGGCGTTTTAAAGGTGCATTCATAAAGCACTTTTAGAAATAGATAATTTTTTAAACATTCATCCTTTCTGTTTTATTAAATCAACATCATGGAAGGAAAAGACACACAAATTACAAATTAAATTTTAATAATACATTTGAAATAGCTTCCATGGCTGCGACGGCATGGTGCAGTATTGTTTTTAATAATTTGGTTTAATTAGAGAAAGAATAAAATTAATCATTTGCTAACATCCAAATGAAACTGTTTTAAAGTAATGAACTCAAAAATTTAATTTTTAGAATTGTTCTTTAGATAACTTGAAGAACCATAATTTAAATAATTAAAATTATTACTTACTTAATATTTTTAATTATAATTATCAACATTTAATTTAAATTTTAAATGGTAAATGAAAAGCTTTCTCTCTTTTGAAAGAAATCTACTTCATTTTGAGACTCATTCGTTTAATATTCATACTTGAAAAAAAAACATTATGTATAGTGTCGATTTCTAATTAAATAATTTTAATGGAATGGGATATAGTAGGTACAATTAAAAGCTTGTTAACGCAAAAATGCATACATATCATTGAGGATCAGTGTTAAATTTTTAAAATATGCGCAAACTTCTTTTATTGCTTCACACTTCTTCAATCGGTTCTGCCCCAGCCGGAAAAAAAACGCCGGAACACCTCATTTTTTTTACTCAGCTGGTCTGACTCACTCTCTCTGGCCTTCATTCTCGTCCACTTCCACTCGATTAGTTGTTTGGTTCCATGACTTCTTGTCCGTTTCCACGAAGGAATTACTGTTCTGTATAAAATTTAATGCAGTAGCATTGATTAAGTTTTTCTGTCATTTAGTCACAAACGAAAATCCGCCGATTCTCACTTACACTTCCTCACGCATCGATTATCTGCTGCGATTGACCACTTCGGCAGGTTA